>NTHP01000793.1:278598-298157 GCA_003416845.1 Oplegnathus fasciatus
GTCTGTATGTGATTTTCATGTCACAGCTGAGGTGTGTTTGTTTGTGGACTCACGGCGCCCCTTGCCGGGTGGGATGGCCGCACACTGGTGTTTGATGTCCAGAGCACAGGCTGTGTGGAGGACGGGGTCGACAAAGATGTCCGCCTTACTCTCCTTCAGCATGTTCAACACCTCCTGCAGGAGGAGGAGGAGGAGGAGGAGGATGGAAAGAAGACGAGGAGGAAATATTGAAAGGGGGTAAATAAGAGCAGGAAAAGAAGGACATGGCAAGGAGGATAAAGAAGGGGAGGATGAGGAAGGTGAAGATAAAAGGAAGTGGGAGGTAGATGAGGAATAGAATAAAATACGTTTTCTCCTTTTCTATGTAAACTGATTATTATTACTATTATTATGTTTGCTGTTCATGCCAGCGGAGGAAAAAACTGTCTCAAAATGAAAATAAATGAGTGCCTGTACAGATTGTATATCACAACGCTGCGATTTACTTTCCCCTCAGTGGTCAGTGAAGGCAGCAGAGAGTTTATTTACCTTCTTACATCCTTCCTGTTTGATCTTCAGCAGGTTGACCTTCAGACACTCCTCCACCTGCCCCGTCTGCTCCTGAGCTGCTGCCTCCTCCGGACACAACCTGGAAATCTGAACACACACACAGACACACACACACAGACACACACACACACACAGACACACACATATTAACAGCCGTGCGTGCTGCCAAAGTGCCTCTGAGCTCCTACCTGCTCACTGTAAGGCCGAGCAGAGCATCATGTGCCGCTGTGGGTCTGTTTTATTTGAATTTCCTCGCTGAGAAATTGTCAAATTGTGACTTCTCAGCGCTTCTACTCAGCTTTGTTCTGAGAGCCAGATGACATCTTGTGATAATTTGCATATTAGTGGCATCAGCTGTACGGATTTCCACTTGTCAAGTTCCATCAAGATCAGTCTGCGTTAAAACCTCTTGTGATGTCTGACAGAGTTAATTCTAGGACCAGAAGCACCACCAGGATTAGTGCGCATGAAGGAGCTGACAGAGCTTTTATTTTCATAGAATTTACATTTTTAAAATGTTTTTATATTCTTACTGTTTATATTTCTGTCAGGATGATGATAAAATGACGATTTCAGGACTATTTTCAAGTTTTTACAGAATTTTGATGTCTTCAGACGTAATCAAATTTAAGATGTGAAGAAAGTTGTTTTTTTTGTTTCTCTAAAGAAACCCTTTTAGCCAATCAAACCAGCCAGTTTCACCTAAACTACCAATGAAAATGTGCAGCAGTTTCTTCTCCGCAGCCAATTAACCAGTTTTCATCACCCTCTGCTGGTCAAACAGCCACATCACAACAAATATCAGAGGAGTCCAGATTCTCACAGTGTGTAATCACTCCAAAATACAGTTTATACAGTATACTTATAATAATAATAATAAGTACCCGCCATGATCTGATGCTGACAGTGCAACATTTGGGCAGTTTTGTACAAACAGGAAACGACACGAGCTGATAGATGTCAATCAAAAGACGACTTTTGAGCACTACTGAGAATGACAAATTTAAAAAAGAGTGATGATAAAAATGTTTTTGTTTCTAGGTGCTCAAAAACACACAGCACGAGACTGACAGACTCCACTGAAGGAAACATTTTGGTCGCTGCTGCTGCACCATCAAAATATCTGAAGAAACGTCAACAAAGTAATTTCGCTCCTTGAATCACAGACTCTTTATGTGTATGTATCTGAACAATGAGACTTGTAAATAAAGCAGAAATGTGTGAACCTCCGGTGTGCAGTGGAGCTGTAGCTGAGGGTCCAGTCTGTAGTCCAGCGCCGACTCCTGCAGGATGACCCGGATCTGATCCTCACAGTCTGGAGACAAACGCTGTCACACAAACACACGCATGAATATTTTCACGGCCTAAATAATTACTTCAAGAACTTTCCAGGCTCAAGGCTCTTATGTACAGGCTGACGGTCTTTAAGAGTTCTCGGTTTTAGATACATCGAGTAGTTTTTAATTAATAATCTGTATTTTCAGTATAACACCAAATATCTGATGGTTCTCGTTCAACATATACACACAAAGCCAAACCAGCTGAAACACGATACTGGGTTTTCTGTCCAACATAAATTGGTATCTCCTCGTATGACCTGTAACATGTAACAGCACTTATTTTAAGAAATATAACAAGGATTTGGTTAGCACTCAATAACTACAACTCCTATGAGTATTTTTAAAAGATTATTTTGTTGGTTTTCAACGGAGAGTTAAAAAGGAAACATGGGGAGAGAGAGGTCTGACATGTAACTGCCCCAGCCGGAGTTGAACAGGAGATGCTTCTTAACCCACGAGACCAACAGGACACCCCCCAACTCCTACGAGCTGTAGGAAACCTTGTGAAAGCAGTCTCTGTTACTGTCCAGTAGATTAGTAGACATCAATTTATCTTAGTATATGGACAGAAAACCTCATGTTTCAGATTTTAAGGAAAGAAACCTGAATAATAAAGTCTATTAAGAATCAAAAAACAGTGAATCGGGAGCCAACTTGGAAGTGAGGTCTCTGCACTAACATTGTTTACAGGGAAGACAATCAGCGTGTCTGACCTGGTCGGCGTATTTGAGTTTGAGGCAGGAGATGACCTGACCCTCCAGCTCGCTGTCGGCCGTCGCCTTGTTCAGGATGGGCTGGCAGAACTTTGGGATGTCGGCTTTACAGGCCTTCCTCAGAACCGGGTTCAGCCTGTAGTCTGGGGACGCACACAAACACACTTTCAGCAGTTGTATTTGTGGTCTTGATGTGAAGTTGCTTGACATGCAGAGTCAGAAGAGAGAGGGTGTGTGTGTGTGTGTGTGTACCTGTGTTCTGGGTGATCTGTCTCTTGGTGATCATCTGTTTGCATTTAGGATCCATCAGCTCGCTGTTCTTGTTCTGTTTCAGACACTGAAGAACGTTCTTTCCCTCCGACTCTGTGCAGAACCGCTGAAACACACATTCACACGAAGCCGCTGTTACAAACAGGAACAAACACAACACACTAAAAACACATCACTGTTCGACATGTGCCGTGCTTCAGGCTCACTGATCAGTTTTTCCAAAAGATGCTGAAAATAAACCGCTTTAAACATGTCACAATTACTGCAATTATGCAGACGTGTCGACCCATTATATGCCCATCATGTTTGAATCCTATTTGTGATCTGATGATCATGTGACGCTGGTTTTACTGGCCTACCCGGATCATGTGACGCTGGTTTTACTGGCCTACCCTGATCATGTGCTTGCAGACCCTCATCAGCTGGTAGTCCAGTTCAGGATCAACCATCTCCACCTCCTGCAGCTTGAAGATCCGCTGGTGGCAACGCGGAGTCAGATGACCCTTGTTCTCCTTCAGACACTCGATAACCTACACAGAGAGAGAGAGAGAGAGAGAGAGAGAGAGAGAGAGAGAGAGAGAGGGAGAGGGAGAGGGAGAGAGAGAGAGATTTGACCGTTAGTTCAAGTGATTCACTTCAAACTGGAGCATCAACAAAGAAGACGAAGACAGAGGTCACAACTGCAATTAGCTCTAAAACTTTCACACGTTTTTGTTTTTTCACTTTCAAAGTTCACAAAAAGTTCAGGCTCACAATTAAATCTAATTTGCTAAAAAGTCTAAACTATGAAGGAACCAAAGTATTCCACAAACTGCTTTTTTAACAACATTTTGGTCCTCAGGTCTTTATCAAATAAAATTCAGACCTTTATCAGGAATCTTGTCTGATAAAAGGTCTCCACATCCAGGTGACCATGTGGTACTTGCTGCAATCAGCTGACTACACGACTGGACATTACTCCTAAACATAAGTGACTTAATTCACTTTACCTACAGTAAGTGGTTGGACTTTAACCTTTCCTAGACTGAGGCATCTCACACATACAGAGAACTTTCAGACTATCTGCTCTTAAATTGCCAACATAACGCTTCTCAAACAAAGGAAAATAAGGGTGCATCATGACAAAATATTAAGCTGCTCATCATGACAGGACATTACACATCAGCTAGTTTGTGTGTCTGTAACTCTCTGAACTTCTCATCTCTTTTATGTCGGTTCAGTAAAACTCATTTAGTTATATAACATGTATATGCCTCTGCAGATGTGGACATATTGGTTCGAACCTTTCATCCATTTGAACAAAGCAAAGAAAGCAAAGACAGAGGTGACAGCTACAACTGCCTCTAAGATGTTTTTGTGTTTTCAACACAAAGTTCGTGAACGTAACTAAGTCTTATTTGCAATAAAGTCTCAACTGTGAAGGAACCAAAGTTGCTGATCACTTTACTAACAACATTTCAGCCCTCAGGCCTTTATCAAGTAAACTTCATCAGTAATTTTACCTGATAAAAGGTCTGAGGATTGACAGTTTGTGTGACACAAGCTGGAAAAATACTTTTTCTCTTATAGCTCTTTTAATTTCATGTTTTTAGTGATGGACTTTGAGTTTGTTTTGAGGTGTTTGTCATCAGAGTAGATGTGGTCTCTGCAGGATACTGCACTGATTCCTGCAGGCTGAAAAAACCTGCCACCTGCTGGACTTTTAAGACACGGACATGCTGAACTGTCTCAGTTCTTCACTGCAAAAGCTTTTATTTCTTCAACTGACTGGAGAATGTTTCTCAGCCTTTAATTTGTTGATCAGAACACTATTTTACACTACAGCTGACATCATGTTATGTAGTCACACTGAGTTCAACCTACTGTTTATAAAATCAGAGACTTATTGCACTTTTTTAGACATAACTCTGCAGTCTTTCCCATTTATCCCACCAGGGTGGTATGATGACAAAAAAATGAAATTACGCCTTTTGTGAAGTAAACAAACAGAAGTGTGCGTTTGTGTGTTTGTGTGTGAGTCTGCTGACCTGTGCGTTGCCGAAGGCCACGTTCTGACACAGTCTGTTGATGTCCTGCTTACAGGAGTCGTACAGCTCCGGCTCCAGACGGATGTCCTCTGACTGCAGAGATTCAGGGAGGATTTAGTGGATTTACAGAAAACACAGACACAAAGAAAACACAGAAACCTTTCATCTGTGCAGGCGAGAAAAAAGAAACAGACCGGCGTAAAGAAACATCTCAAGAGAGATAAAACCATCAGAACAAGAAGTCAGAGGAGAGCAGAAGCTTTCGGGTCTGTTTGCTGTTGGTCTGCTGAGGTTTTACAAATGTTCGAATGGTAAATTAGTCTGTCTGCTGAACAAGAAGCTAGACTGTTAACTGTAAAGTGTTTTCTGTTCATCGGACTTGTTTTGTTTCATAAATGCAAAAGTGCTTGAATGATCTTAAAGAACGTTTTCTTTGAGAGCATTTGAACACCCTCAGGTTTATGTAACGGAAAAACAGTCCAGAGGTGGGGTTTTTTTCCAGCAGCTCTGTTGTTAGAAGTGCTGCTGAAGCATGAAGCTCGTTTTTCTCACTGCTTCAGTTTTATATGAAGAAAGTTTTCTGTTCAGTCACAACTGGGAAAAAATGACCCCGACCTGCACCCCATCCAACACCTTTGGGATGAACTGGAACACCGACTGTGAGCCAGACCTGATCACCCATCATCAGTGGCCAACCTGGTTGCTGTCCTTTGAAAAATACTTTTCATGAGCTGATTAAAAACAGCCGAGTTTTCGGCTTTGTGACGACGCATTTTTCAGGTAGCCTAACGAGTTTTTAAATGGTTTATGCAACGGAAGTAGAAGCATTTTCGCAGCCCATTAAAGAAACTTCTTAGCAAATTCCTGCAGCCAGTTTCCAAAACCTGGTGGAAAGCCTGAAACCAGAAGAGTGGAGGCTGTTACAGCAGCACAATAAGGCCAATGGTGTAGGAATCACAAACTATGACATGCTGCTAGAATGTTCATGTGTCCACTTACTTTTGGCCACATAGTGTATGGTCTTTAAATTTCTTCCTTTAGTTAAAAAATAAGGTCCTTTTCTTACAATAACATGGTGGACTGTTGTCAGACGTTCAATCGACTGTGGTTGGACTTCCTGTCTGCAGGCTGCAGCTCACTTCCCTTTAGAGTGACAGTGAGGCTCTTTGGAAACTAAACTAACCAGACGTTAGACTGGACCGCTGACTGACCGCGACTGTGCTGTGTGTCAGTGAACGTACCATCTCCACCTCCTCCACCCGCAGCTGTTTACGACATTTGACGGACACTCGCTGCTCCTTGGCGTCCTGCAGGGTGTCGTTCCTCACCGTGGTGCTGAGGCAGATCACGACGTCCACCCTGAACGACAGCAAGACAAGAGGTCACACACCCAGTCTGACTCGTATCTTTTACAATACGTCAAGGTTATTTTTATGGGACATGGTAAGGTCTGTTTGTTGATCAGCTGAGGATTAAACAGCAACAGAAATGTGTTTGGTTCCCAACCGTTGTGCTTTATGACCCTTTAAAACAAACCTCATAAACCATAAATTCTCATGTAAAAGTCAGTATTCAAATAATGGCAGAGTGTCAAATAATACAAATAAAAGGCTGGTCGCTAATAATGGACAGCTAAAGAAAACACACTGAGGGGGTGAAACTACCTGTACCATTACTACAACAGCTCACACGGTAAATTTGGTATAATGTCCTTTTCCATGTCACACTCACCACTTTGCCACTTTAACAGAAATGTTCCCATTCACTAATTAATTTGTTGGTTTTTCTTTGCTGTGCTCCTGATCGATGTTAAGCTACCGTCAAAAACCCCCTCGAACATTTCCAGATGTTTTTTCACATTAACAGTCTACCTACAAAAGGACTTTTAAATTCAGGAGGAAGTGTTGAGTTCACTTCACGGTAACTGAACATTGTTCAGGGATGTTGAACATTTTACTGAATTTATCAAGACAGCAGGTAAACATGGAGGAAGTGTTGAGTTTGCATCAAGTGGAGAAATTAGAAATAAAAGCCTGTCTCTAATATAAGAAATGACAAATACAGGCCCGGTTCTCTCTGCCACTGAGGAAAAGACTATTTTGTTACGGTATTGCAACAATTTGCAACCCCTGGTCACAGGTTGTACATGTCTATGAGCTCTGAGCAGCTCAACCAGCGATCGTTTCATTTTAATAACTTTAGATGCCTGGAGAGGTAAAACTATCCAGTAATACAGAGGGAAAGGGCAGAGGTTAGAGACATAAATCTGAAACATTTATCAGAACTCTGCAGCTGAAGTATCTGGGTTTTGGTTTATATTGGTTCTTTGTTATCTTGTTAATCACCTTGCGATGCCTCAGGTTGGGAACCACTGGAGTAAATCACACAACACTTATAGTATCAGTCTTATCTAAAAGCAATTCTTAGTATTAGTTCAATATTTTCTGTAAAATATACTTAAATGAAAAAATATGACACCAAAAGCAACAACCTGCTCAAAACTGATCAGAGATCAGCTGCTGGACGTTTTTAACATTCAAGAAGCCTGACTATTTTTAAATCACCCTTAAACACAACCTCTATCACAAAACTTTGCTCTGTATTTGCTGGACCGCTGGATGGAAACAGTCTGTTGGCAGCTAACATGATAATCCAGTCCCCAGTCTCCCTCTTAAACACTGAGCTGGAAACCACAGGAGGAGTTTTAGGAAAGTGAATCGACCAGTTTAATAAAAAAACACCTGAAAAAAATCTGAGCAGTTTGTGTTCCAAAATATTTTAAGCTCAAAGGTCCAGAAGAAAGACGTGAGATGAAGCCGGATTGTTTTGTTACATATCTGATAAATAGTAGAAGTTCTTGGTGATTTTTTTGGATTTGTACTATCCGCTGCAGATATGATGATTGCTGTACCGTCTCTGAAACACCTGTTTGTCTTTGTGTTTACGTTCTTACTTCTTCTTGATATTGGGACACAGTTTGAGGACGTCCTCCTTGCAGGCCGTCTTGAACTTGTAGGAGAAACGGAAATCTTTGATCTGAATCTGTAGACGGAGACAGACAGAGACAAAAAATGAAAAAACAATGTACAAGATTTGTCAGTAGAGAAAAGCAACGTCAACTCAGTCACATCAAGAAGCTTTTTTTTGTTTTGTTCCTGTTGAGCTAAAACATCATGACAACACATTTTCATCCATCTGCTCACCAGCTGGAAGTGTGTCACTCCCACCGCACACTTCTCATTCATCTCCTTCTGGTGTTTGTTCTGAACCAAACAGTCCATCAGGTCACCAGTGTCGATCTGGTTATCAGATACCTCCTAACAAACAGACAGACAGAAAGAGAGGGGGGTTATTCAGACAAAATAATTCAATTAGGAGAGGATGATATGGATTAACTCCCTAAAACATGATATGTAATTTAGCAGTATATCTTGATATGGCAGATTTTCTGGAAAATCAACTGAGAAACTGTTTATGGATAAATTAGCCAGACAAGAATGTCTGTATTTAATTAAATCCAGTGACTTAAATACCATAAAAATGTAATATTCCCATAAAGCAGATCTACTCACTGATGGTCTAATACAACCAGAGATAAAGGAAGAGCAACGTGGGATAAAACAAGATGGCAAAATCTCTCAAATTTAGATCATCTCACTGTATATGTGGTCATATCACCTGATATTATTCAGCCTGTATGTTAAAGTACAATCTGTGCGCGGCTTTAGGAAGGTTTACATTTTCTACACTGCACAAAGAGAAGTTGTTTGAGCAAATTCGAAATGCTCTGATGAAACAAGACGAGAAAATGATTCAAGTTTAGAAAAGACAGGAGGAAGACAGACATCTCTTTAAAACAAACTTGTACTGACACTTCATCAGTTCATATTAAACCTCCCTTCTTTCATATTTTTGCTTTGGCAGCCAGTTTTTACACTCCTGGCCTTAAATCAGAGTAATAGATCTCTTCTTTTGATGCAGTTGAGCCAAAAATTCAGAAAATTCTTCCACTAACTCAGTTCAAACTGGTTTTTAAAAAGAACTACGAGACTTCACTGAGAATTTCTCAGTGCAGACTTACGTGGCAGTGGGTCTGGATGACGGGTTCACAGGCTCGCATCAGCAGCGCCTCGATCTGAATATCCTGAGGACAGAACAAACAGACACTGTTAACACAAAATAATCAGCAAGACCAGATCAGTCACTTCTGGTTAACCTCCATCAGGACGACTCATAGTGTCACAGAAGTTAGATTCAGTTAGAGCAGGTTCCCAGCCTGGGGGGGGGGGTCAGTACAACCACGATGAATCTCAAGGGTCACAAGATGAAACATATTTCTCTGATAGATGTTTTTCCCCCTCTCATAAAATCTTTCTAAGGAAGCAAACTGTTCACAACGCTTGTCCACACATGGTCATAACCAGCTACATCGGGTCATAAAGAGACAATTATTTGTTTTGGGCCACAAGCCAGAATCACTTAGGAACCACAGAGTTAGACGAAGATTCTGGTTATTTTCCACTGTGGACAATTTTGACATGTCAGTCAATATTTTGTCCGTTTCTCTGTAGAGAAACTTCCTTCTGGACAGTTGTTTGAGTTCACTTTGACCAGAAGAGCAGAAAACTGTAAAATGTTGGTCTGAATTGATGCAAAAATGAACAAAAGATGAATTATCCTTAAATGTTTAAAACCAGTTTCTGAGATGGTCTAAACTCTCCGGTCACTGTTCATCCACCTGTCCAGTGCATCAGTGAGCTAAAACAAATTAGAGGAAACACTGTACAACACAAACACCAGGAGTCTCTTCTTCATGCGTGGCTCGGCTGCTGAAACAGTTAGAGTGTTGCATTATGGGTAGCAGTAGCAGCAGGTGTGGTGGTTACCTCTGACTCCAGCTCCGTGAGGTTTCCCACCACGTCTCTGCAGTCAGACACCAGATCCTCCAGGTGATCCTGCAGACACTCCAGCTCCTGACCGGCCTCCGTCTTCTCGCTGCACCACTTCCCCAGGTCGGTCATACATCGTCTCTGGAGCTCAGGGTCCAGCTTCACATCCAGCGCCCTCTGGTGGAGAATCCTCTGCACCTCCACCTTACAGTCCCTGGAGAGCTGCAGGAGGACGACCAAGTCGGGTTAGAGGACGCAAGAGAAACACCCCAATTTTATTGTTCAAACATGCCTTAAACTGATACTCCAGATTTTTTGTATTTTCGTCCTTCACAGACAACTTTGAAACGTGTCTGTTCAAAGTTTATAGATTTGTTAGTAAGTTTATTTAGATGGTCATGGAGAGCTGAAACCGTTGTTTCCAGGACAGCTTCAGAGCCTCGAGGAGAGCAACAGTAGAAAGGACCGGTCACACCAGAAAGTGGGACAGCGAAACTCATCCACACGTCTTCGCTTAATACGTAATATGTTCTGGAAACTTGGTGACGTAGTGACTACTTGCAAGGTTAGTTGTTGTACTACTGTTGCTGGTGAGCTAATGGCTAACACGACAAAGGAGGTAAAAATAAAACTGGACGGAGACACGCAGCTAATAAGCTGCGATAGTGTGCTCCATTTTGGACTCTCCGATTTCTTAAAAATCAAGACAGCTTGCTGTTGGTCATCGGCACAAATTTGCACGTAAGAATTCACCAAAGTTGAACTCAACGCAAAAAATCTTTGTGGATTTACCTTGTCCCCACCAGCAATCAAAAAGTGATTGAGCTTTTCTTCATGAAGGGGGAAACTATAACATTTTTAGACATTTTCAAGCCTTCAGGTGGCAGCGTTTGATACGTAAACAATATATTTGGGTGGAGTACCACTTTAAGGACAGCTAACACATGAAACACTTCTGATTTCATCAAAACCTTAATTTGCTCCAGTTGATTAATCAGCGTAACCATTTTTTCCATTATTGGAGATTTGCATCGATTCTTCGCATCACAGTTCAGCAGCTCACTTCACTTACGCAATTACTCTTCAAAATCAGCTCCCACATGCACCGATGCTAGATAAGAATTACAGGATACAATCACTTCCCCCACAAACCATCAGTCATCGTGACAGGCATGTCCAGTTTCCTGTGATTATCTTTATCATCATCAGTTCAGCAGCACGACGTACTCACAGTCAGGGTTAAAACAGCTGTTTTCTGCTTCAGACGCCCCACTGGGGAGCTGCGAGGATATTCTCTGGTCAGTGAGAACATTCACAGGCTTCCTGTATATTTACTACAGTTTTTATCTTCTTCTACATACTGACAATCTACGGAAATACATTTGTATTTATACTGCCAGTTTGGGCATTTAGCTGATGCTTTAATGAGACCTTAATGCTTAGATCAACACTTTAAAGACAGAGGTTAAAGGGTCAGTACACCCAAATTTCACACATAAAAAACTTACATTTGAAGAATTCAACATCAACATATATTTTGGGAAACAACGTCCCTGTAAACTGCAAAATAATCCCAGACCACAATGTGAACAGACTCATTATTTCCTACATTTGGTAGAAAATAGTTCAGAATGAAAACTGTTGATTAAAACAAGGTTTGGAGATTATTTCAAGTGACTCTGAAATGTATTCCAGGTGTGGCAGAAGACAGGAAGAAGCAGGACCTTGGGAAAAAAAACTAACCATCTGTACAGACACCTAAGTGAGAGATGATGCTTGTATGTAATTCGAGTGACCTGATGCTTTAAAAGTTTAGAGATCAGATCAAATATCTTCCAGTGATCGTGGTGTCGTCGTGGACAGAGATGTCTGGGGAGAAAAGGTACCGAGACTCACCCTCCGTCCCTGCTCCACAGAGCGGTAGGCGTGGCGGTACAGGCAGGAGAAAATGGCGCCGGGCGGCATCATTTCGCTTGTCTCGTTCCAGCCGTGAGTGTGGCAGAGCCGGGCAGCGTCGCCTTGACATTTCCGATACAAGATGGGATCCAACCTGGGCAACAACACAGGGAGTAATGCACTGGTTAACAACTCATTATTCTCTGAAATGAAATAGAGGCACATGAGTACACATTAATACTGTACCACCTGGTTTCTAACTCACGTTTATTGGTGTTTCACAGGACTTTTCCTTCACGTTTTGCTTTCATAAGTCTTGATTGTAAAGCGGTTTTTAAACTTGTTTTTAGCGAAGCTCGGTGTAAATAAAGCTGCAGGTTTTTTAGCTTGTGAAGGAGGAAGATTAGCAGGACTTACTTCCAGTCTCTGGCGATAAAGTACTGCAGCTCCAGCAGTCTGTGTTCACAGTCCTCCACCATCTTCTCAGTGTACAGATGCTCCATCAGACATGACAGGATCCTGCAGGATCAGCAACACAAATAGAGGCATCAAATATTTAAAGTTCAGTATTCAGACTACTGCAGACATTTGCCACATTCAGAACAGTAAAACTTTTCCTCACATACTCTGAGGAAGTAAAATGAAATGTGAGGTCATTTTACTTTTACAGGAGTTTAAACTTTTTCTTTTTATTCAACCTTTATTCAAACAGGCAAGTCATCAAGAACAAATTCTTATTTACAATGGCGGCCTGGCAAACTTTTAAAAGGAGTTTCTTTGAATCAGATTATATCGTTTTTTTCTGACTGAAGTTAGAAATTTGCAATCTGGGTCTTTAGATCAATGGATGAAAAAAGAGATTATTACAACACATTACAACAATGTAAATACAATGCAGAATTACAAGAAAAAAAAATTAAAATACAATTATAACACCTTTAACTTTGAAGTCACTAAATCACTGCTTCTAACACAAAGTTATAAAGGTTGGTCAAATTAGGTGGGATTTCAGTGAGAAGTAATTGACCAAACTTTATACGATAACTCACCTTTGTGGAAGTTTTTGTAACTGTGAGTAAGTTGCATCAGATTTTAAGTCTGTTTTTATGACGTGTTCATGTTACTTTATCTACCTAATGATTGACAGCAAGACAGTACTTGTAATACACGGTTATTGATGAGAGACAACACCATCAAGAAATGTAGTGTCAGAGAGAGGTCAGAGCGCCAAGAGGACTCACATGGGGTCTCCGTTGCGGATGTGTTTGCAGGCAGTCTGGATGACGGACTCACAGGCCTCGTTGAGCGCTCGGTCGATGCGGTAGTCGGCTCCGGGGTCGGCTTCCTGGATCAGAGTCTGGAGCTGGAGGATAGAAGACACAACAACATCAACAAAGACACCAACACAAACGGGCCACACAAGCTGGAAGCTGGTCTGGGTATCAAGAACTGGTTCTAAGTTTAGAACAACTGGGAATTTAGTAATATTAAGTTGTTGTTTTTCACTCCTGCTTATTTATTTCTGAAAACACCTCTTGAACAGTAGATTCATATATGGCAGAACAAGCACACAAAGTGTCGCAGCGTAAAAAAAAAAAGCAGAAGTGATGCAGCAAAATATAATGACTGCATCAAACACATTTCCTTTCGATGCCCCGAGTCGTAGTCTTAATGCTCCAGGATATAATATCAACTAGTGGAAAACATTCAGTGTTTGCATGGTAAAATAAAGAATATTTACTTCATAAAAATACCTTGTCGCTGAAAGCTTTAAACATATTTTAGTTGATATTAGTGTTGACTTACCGCCCTCTGACAGTTGGGGTCGATGGCCCCCATGTCTCCTCGTCCGACCCTCATCAGGCAGTGCAGCGTTCGTCCCTTGCGGTGCAGACCGGAGCAGTGACCCTCGATCTCGCTCCGACAGTGCAGCACGATCTCCGGACTCAGAGAGAAATCCTCCATCAGCATCCGCCTGTAGTCCATCATCTCGCCCTGACACTCGCCACTGACCACACGACCTGAAACACACACACATCAGCTGTATGAAACGCTCAACACACACAATATTCTATAGAATATTACTTATAGAAGTTGATGGAGTTAATAATGATTTTTAGATAAATGATCAAAGTTTTTTTTGTTCTTTTGCTCTTATAGGATGCTACATTTTCTACGGCAGGCTGGACTAGAGCCAGACTGACAGACAGGTAGGAAGTTCATTGTGTAGTTGAGACATAAATAAATTACTGGTGGGAACAGACAAGTCCCTGACAGATAATTCAGCTAATAGACGCCTCTGACTGTCAGTTGAAAACATAAATTAGTGCGTAGGAATGAGAGTGATCGACAGGCAGGCGGTTCACTCTGAGGTTCACTCTGCTTACCTCTATGTACAGCAGACTCCAGACAGAGCAGCAGGTAGGACAGGCGAGCCTCTCGGGCTCGGGGCATGCTGGAGTCGGCGCTGCAGCGGTATTTCCTCAGGTCTGACTTGCAGGCTTTGGCCAGCGAGTAGCTCACCTTGTAGTCCTGAGCGATCAGCTTCTGCCTGGTGGTCAACGCCTCGCGGCACTGAGGACACACAGCCACCATCACAACACAGGTTCAAACTGTGTGGTAGTAATATTTTAGCCTGGTTTTTACTCCAAAGAGGTAGAATACCAGATAATGTGGGTAATAAGACCTTATTTCCTGATTTGATGTTCGTGTTCAATTTCATGTTCAATTTTCAATAACAATATGACCTTCAGCATTACCGTATCAGTCGCTTATTATTCTGCACAACAACTAACATGAGAATTCATAAAGAAAGCAGGGCTACAGCTTGTTAAAACAACTATTTGTATATCAAGGCCAGATGCTCATGTAAATGTTCCAGATACTTCAGACGCACTGAGTAAAAAAGCAAACCTATTTCTCTTGAAGATGAAAAAAAAAACAGCACTCACCCTCTCTGACATCGCCTCCTCAAACTTGTGATTGAAGAGACATTTGTAAACTCGTCCCTCCCCAGCAAGTGTCTGAAAAAAATCAAAACAGTCCATCAACAGCAGAAAGATTTCTTTTCACTGAAAATATCTAGAAAATTTCTCTCTCTCTTTCCATTATTCCATCAGACAAACATTCAGACTGGTGTTACATCTTTACTTCTCCATTAATGTACTCTCCTTCGATATCAGACATTATTTTATTACAGGTGTTTTCATAGAGTGGAACTGCTTCAATATGAAGCTGCAACCTGCAGCAGAAACAACACCTGCTGAAATCACACAGTGAAATGTGGCTTTAAATGTACAAAATAACCTCACTGGCCTTGTGGAGACACTGAAACAGAAGGTCAAACCTTCATGACATTTTGTCACTGATTAGCCGAAGGCACGCCTGCATCATCAACGTGAGATGTTAATAATTAGGAGAGATTTCTCTGTCGCTACTCTGTTAATGTGACTGCACCACATTTTTACAGGTTTTTCCAAGGCTGTGTGCAGGTTTCTGAAAGCCACATTTAACATGTTTTCAAACCTGAAAGCTGAACAGACGGCCGATTCTAAGACCAAAACAAAGTATCAAAGCTGATAAAACCAACATGTCTCTCAATTTAGACACCTGATAAAGATTAAAGTGTTTAAAGGACATGAAATATTTTAGTGTTAAGCAGAATAGAAAGGATGCAGATAGAACTTTCTTCTTTCTTCTTCATCTAAGAAATCTAAGAAAAACAAAAACTCAGCTGCTTCACAAAGCAGTAACTCACGTTTTCACAGAAGCGCTCTCGGTCCTCGCGGCAGGCGAAGTACAGGTAGCGGTCCAGGTGGAAGTCGTCTGAGGAGAGCTCGGCGACTCTCATGATTGACTTCTTACAGTCCTCCTTGATGGGGTGCGCCCCCAGCTGCTCCTCGGCCTCCCGCACCAAACCTTTCTCCAGACAGGCGATCACTTCGCCCTGAGAGTGGACGTCCTGCACAGAGAGACAGTTACAGCAGGTAAAATCAGGCATCAGAGTCAGATCAGCGCCGGTATGACAAAGATTCCTTTTCAGACAACAGCTGAAGAAAAACAGAGTTCATCATAATGTTGTGTTTTGAACCCATTTATTTCAGATTCTGCTGGTCTGTCTATAGCGTTTCAGTGCCGGTTGGAGATACTTCTTAAGCATTTAATAATGTGTACACATGCACAATATCCACATTTTTGCCAAGGTGTGGAGTGAAAAGGCATCAGTATCTGCTGGTCATCAAATACTTTCTACAGCTTTATCACTGCAGCTTTTTGTCCTTCTGCTTTGAGAAACCTTTCTTTCTTGAGATGGCAATCTTTCAGGAGGCTCATTAAAACCCAAATTCAATAACATCGCCTCCACGATGCTTCCAGAAACAGTGTCCTTGTCACTTTGGATAAGAACACACTGACAACAGGTTTCCTTGCGACCACTTCTTCAGTACAAAATAGTCCCAATGAAACCTGACGGGTTTGTTCTGTGGATTATCCAGTAAGGGTCATTTGGGTGAACTGACCTTTTAAAAGAGTACTCCACAGTATTTCACTCCAGAACCAGCGATATCATCTTTTTTATTCCACACATTCTTCTTCCTTGTGAAAATCTGGCGCCTATATTACCCAAAATGCAAATGTAGCGTGGAGCCTCCAGCCTGCAGCAGATATGAGGAGCTACAGAGGTCTGGACACATTTTTTTCATTTTCAAACAACATTTATCAGACTTCACACAGCTGGAGACACTAAAGGCTTTTTACTACTTTTAAAACATATGCAGCAGTTCTCCCCAACACCGGGAAACACACACCGATGTCTGAAATTGGTGCAGTTTCGCTTGCTCCTCGTATGACTGAAGATCAATAATTTCTGCAAATGGCATCACTGGCATGTTTCAGAAACCTTTTCTTTTAATTCCACACTGCAGCCATCTTTATTCAGACTGTGGCGAGACACTTTCTCCACTGTCAACACATTATTAATGTGTCAACATGTTGCTGCAGCTTATTGGGTAGAATTTTCTGTCCTTGTACAAAAGCAACTATTGCCTGATACTTCGACACATTCGCCAGGTGTGCCTGATGTATTTGTCAGCTTCTAGTAAATGCAACAATTAAGTTGAATGACACGAAGAGCCTTCCCTTTTTTCTGAGAACACAAAAATGAGTCATCCTTTTGTTATCCAGGTAGAAGCGAAGGCTTTTAATGTGAAATTCAACACGCTGAATGATTCTTTTGGGGGAAAAAAACACAGTTACTACAATTTTTTACAAACATGTTTTAAAAACACATAAAATACACTCCTAAATGTTCCCACTTTGAAAGTAATGACTATGTGGGATTAGTGCTGCTGTAATCTACACAGAGTGAGGTTTCCTTTCACTCCACATAACATTTTGTCAGAGTACGTCTTGTATTTTTTCAGCGTGGTCAGAGACGACACTTTGGAGGCGAGCTCTGTCAGAGTAAACACGGTCAGTCTAATCTCCACTCCGAGCAGCTCCAGCACACTGAAATGAGCGGCCATGACAAATTCCTGATAATGAAACCGACTCCGCTCCCACTGACAAATAAATAATTTGCTCCGAGTTCTAATTGTGCCGACGTGATATCCCATAATAACTGCGTGTCTAACGGGCTTATGAGGTTCAGCTTGGCTCAGCAGCAGGAAAACACGTTCAGAGGAGATCGATTCGTTCCGCTCGCTGACAAACTGCTGTCAAACTTCTCTTTTCTCATTCCAGCTGAGTCACACTTTGAACACAGTTTCTGGGTTTTTTTACACTGAGTGGAAGCAGAGATGAAGGTTCATACGACCCACCGCAAAATCTGGGAAACTTCAGCTGTATGTAAGAATGTAAACACTGTTAACAACTTTCCCTGGTGCTGTTGTTAAGACTTCTTTTACCTGCAGACAACCAACATGGTCTACCAGTCCCTTAGCCTGAAGAGACACCCACAGAGACACTTACTACGTCCTGGCTTTGCAGCACAGGTTCTCTCTAAAACACTGCTTAGAGGAGGTGGAAAGCACTGTACCCCCCAACTTATGAAAACTTGGAAGCTTTATTTTACCCCAACATTGTCACATGCTGCATGATTGATGTGTGCAAAGCAAATGTACGATAGATAGATGGATACTTCGTTTATCTCTGGGGGGGAAATTCATGTCACGGCAGCAGAACACGAACAAACCACACAGAATGATGCAAAAACAGCAGTGCATTTGTTTGGGGACTATTTTCAGCGGCGTATGAATCCACATTTGGTGCTGTAGTGAGTATTTGGGGCAGCAGGACGGTGTGTGTGGGATTGTGTCAAAATAATCTACAGTGTGTGTGTTCATGGTGATGAAGGAACACGTCACCCAGTGCATCAGTGCAGCTCACTGATGTGTTTTTAAACTGTTTTGAGTTTGAACCTGCTGAGCTTCCATCTACATCATCAGTTACACGTGTCAGCACACATGTATAATCTTTACAACCTTATCAAAGGTGTGTCTCAGTTTCACAAAACACAGCAGTGATACAGCAAAACGTAATAACTGCATTTAAACTATTTCATGCAGGGAGGAAGCTGGTCCAGCATGACGAAGGACTTCCTGTAGCATTTTCTACGTCCCCAGTGGTGAACCAGAAGCAGCTGATTTAAGATAACCAACTCAACATTTAGCTTGTTTAATGGCAAAAACAAAGAATATTATTCTGTGTTTTACATTTTAATCAAAAAGAATCACAGAATATCTCATTTATGAGACATGACTGTTTTTGGAAGTCTAAATCTGCCGAATATAAAACTGTTTTTTTGCTTACTTTTCTCACTAAATGACAAGAATCAGAACCAGGATGCAAAAGGAACTTTAATCAGAATCCAGTCTAACCTAAATAGCAGCTAATCATTATTAGTGTGACAGTAAATGCAGAAACCGGTCCGAGTTTTATCTTCAACGACAGACTTTTAGTTTTTGCGTCTCACCTTCTCTCCGGTGCTGATGCTGCCGCAGCGCAGAGCGTTGATGTCGTCGCGACACTTGTCCATGAAGCCGCAGATCAGCCGGTAGTCGCTGAAGACGATGCTGGTCATCTTGGTGATGTACTGGTTGCACTGGTAGTCGCTGATGTTGCCACGGTGATCCACCAGGCAGGACACCAGGTAGCCCTTCCCCAGCTCCTCTGCTGCACATTCTTTAATCTGAATGAGGAGCACCGACAGCGTCACGACTCTCAAAGCACTCTGAGTTGCCTCGTTGTTGAAATGTGTTATACAAATCTGAAGCTACGTGTAGATAAAATCAAAATGTTAAACTGATCTGATCCGATCTGGCAACAAATGGAAGGAAGCAAGCTCAAACTTCAGGTGTTATTTTAGAATGGACATGTAACATTTAACTAATACAGTTATTTTCTTACAAAGAAGTCCACGTATCTTCTTTTTTATGATCAGGTAATGTGGCCAAAATTCAAACTTGTATTGTCGCTCATCATCTTAATTTTCTTACAAAAACACTTCAACACGCACAGTCTGCTTCCCAGTTAAAGTCCCGACAATGTTTGTTTGAATTTACGTAAAAGGAACAGCTGTTCAACATGTTTATTCCTCTTTTATTCTTCCTGATTTTCTCCTAAATGCTACTTTTTTCTTTCTTATTTAATTCATTTGTTTACTTAACTGATTTGTGCATTTCTTATTACCATCTTGTTATAAAAGTCTTATATTTATTTAGAGCTGCAACGTTTAGTCGATTAATCGATTAGTTGTCAACTCTTAAATTAACCGCCAACTATTTTGATAATCGATTAATCGTTTTGAGTCATCTTTTAAGAAAAAGTGTCCAAATTCTCTGATTTCAGTGAATATATATTCATGTGAATATATTTCTG
>NTHP01000793.1:303567-314498 GCA_003416845.1 Oplegnathus fasciatus
GGGGGGTCAACCTGGAAGGAGCCGGTCAGTCTGATGCTGGACCAAACAGCTCAGGACTTTTGTTTTATTTTCTGTGTTTCTGGACCGGCCACCGGCCCGCGGGGAAAACCCCACCTCTGCACATGCTCAGTCCACCGCTGGACCGAACAGCCAAACATCACATCACACTACTGCAGAGCACAATGTGACTCATGTGGGCGTCCATCCAGGGGGGGATCTGCATGTCCAAAACTTCTCATCTATTCAATCCTACGTTGATTTAAAAGCCAAAATAAACCAACACTGATGAAACCAGCCGGTTTCTGACCAAACAGAGCTTATGAAAGCTTATACGGCAACAGGATATTAACTGCTCAGGTGAATCCGGTCCCAACTGTTGTATTAATCTAACTCTGAGTCTGCATGCGTGTCAAACTCACTGTGAGCAGCTGGTAGAGCAGGAATCTATCACAACGGGAGGGAACAGAACCAACACAGCTGACACACCCATTCACATACTTTAGCAGACTGAGACATTCAGGCTCTTTGTTTACCGACTCTCCTGCTCCACTCGCTGAAAGTGAAAACTGTGAAAACCTCCATCTCATTTAATAGCTGCAGCTAAATTAAACTTAATCAGCTCTGCTCATTTTGTCTTGGGAAAACTGGCATGAGGTTGAGCTATAATTGGAAGTGGGTGAGAGGAAGAGATGGAGAGAGAAAAATGACACATGAAGTGATAGAAAGAGGAGAGAATCCAGAGGGAAGCCAGCCATTTCCAACACCTTCTGAGTCGTGAAGCAGAGAGCACAGCAGCTGGGTGTTTGGGTTCATACAGCCCTCATCTTCATCAACGCTTTTTGAGCCCAGCTTCCTAAAGCTGACACCAATAATTAACGAGCTGAATCCAAATCTATTGAAAACCTTCGGAATCAAATATCATTTGAAATTATTTGGACCAGATTTTCATCAACTTCTGACATGAAGTCTTTGAGCAGATTCGTCCCATGTAAACCTGAGGACACCGCACGCTATCTTACCTTTATTTTGTATCTGTATTACCTGCGAGCGTATATTAGCATCTGATGATTATTTTATTAACTAATCAATATTTGCTTGGTTTATAAAATGTCAGAAAACAGTAAAGAAAATGTCCATCACAATTTCTGATTTTGATTTTTTTGTCAAACAGTCCAAAACCCAGAAGATACTCAATTTAAAATCACATAAGCAGCAAGAAGAAAAGCAGCAAATCTTCACATTTGAGAAGCTGAAACCAGCAATGATTGAAATTATTACTCAATTATCAAAATTAATTTTCGGACTATCGGCTAATCCATAAAAAATCAACTAATTGTTTTAGCTCTAAATATAGGCGTTCATCAGGGCTACAAGATGATGTTTTATTATCAATTAATCTACCTGTTACTTTCTTGAATATTTGACGATGGTTTAGTCTATAAAAGGTCAGAAAATAGTGATAAGTGCCAAATATAATTTTCCAGGACCCAAGTTGACACCTTCAAATGTCTTTTGTCCGACCAACAGTTCAACACTCAAAGATATTCTGCTTACAATGATATCAAACAGAGAAAAGCATCAAATCTTCACACTTGAGAAGCTGGACCAGAAAATATTTGGCATTTCTGCATGTAAAAGGACTGAAACGAAGGATGAATTAATCCTAAAAATAGTTTCAAAAGTATCCTGCTGATAAACTGACTGATAAATCAACTAATCCTTTTAGATGTGGTATTTAAAATGTATTCACGAGTAAATTTCATGCTTCAGAGACAAGAACTGGTCAGGCAAAAATAGACCCAGCGCATCAAGATTACAGAGCAGAGAAGAGAGCCACAAACGGGACGCTCCAGTGGACATCAGCACACAAGAGAGAGAGCAGATCGTCTCCGGCAGCCGCGACAAAGCCGGAACTAGATGCAGCTGCATCCTGTAACATTGGGGGTTACAATGAGCAATGAGTGTGCAATCAAAAACTAATCATGGATGACTTGAGGGAGCACATCAGCAAACAGTAGCTGCTTAACCACTTTTTCTTGACTCAGCTGATTCTCTGCACACTGTTTGTTTTATTTGACTCTCCACCCAGAAAACATGTGTGCTTTTGTTCCTACCAAACAGCTGGACAGGGCAGTATTCAGGTCAGGTGTGTGTGAGATGTGTGTGTTTTCACCACCAACAGCTCGTGACAGATGTTTCATCAAACTGTGAAATCCAGCAGAAGGAAACACCAATTTAACTGTACACACACACACTGAATGTGTATATTTCACTGTCTAACGATTGTTTGTCTATTGCGTTTTCTGTTACCACATTCACGTCTGAGTGAGTAAGTTTTATCAAACTTCACGGCATGGCTACAAGGGTGTGTTTTATTTCGGATGAACTGAGAGGCGTTGAAGTTAAAACAAACATAACCTCCCGCAAACAAATGCTCAGCCGCTCGGCAGGACCAATGGACTCCCTGTAGTTAGTGATCATTTTTGTGATGCTAGTCCCAGTGATTAACAACTGTCCCCGACTCATCCTAAAATAAGCCTTGAACAGACCATCATCCAGGTGAAGCTCCTGGACCAGCTGGTGGTACTCCCTGTGATTTCTCCTCTTTCTGAGGGTCTCGTGTACCCACACGGATCTCCGCGCCCCTGTGTCCAAGCGTACTATTTGGGAACAGCCTCTCACCCTCAATCAGAGCCAGAACAAGTGCCCTCCGCCTGTCCATTTTTTATGCAGATGTTTCCAGCCAAAATAATAAAAAAAAAAGGTACAGATCTGTGAGTTTACTTTATGGCAAAATCACGGTTAGGCTAAGGACAGTTGATTCGATGGTTGCCTAGCAACAATAAAAACAGACTTGGAAGAGCTCAAAAAGTTTGAATAGTTTAAAGTCCTTCACAAACCAAAATAAAAGACAAAATGAATTAATAAATTACTGTATGAAACTAAAAGAAAAATCGTCCTTAAACTTTTACCGCTCACATACTGTGTTGCTGCACTTCATCTCCTGGTTGAATAATTTGAAGGTCCTGGTCCGTTTATTGGAAGGGAAAGTGACAAATACAACACCTGATTTAAAGCAACTCTGAAAACCTGATTAAAATCATGTTAGCTGGTACAGATTTTAAAAATACAACCAAACAAAAACAAAATAATCAAATCAAATGATCAAAATAATAATAATAATAAACAAATAATGACCACACAGTGTCTACAGAAAGTTAGCTAACGTTAGCCATGATTATCTACTGGTCATACCAGACCAAGGATCGCTGTAGCAGTGAAACCCCTTAGTGTATTTAAATGAGTAAAAGTGCTTTTTATTGCTTGTGAGTTTATCTTTTCAACTTTAAAACTTTCTCAAGTTACACAGTCTCACTTCTAGTTAACTGCTTCTAGCAGGCGCTCCTGCGACACAACGTCAGGCTGAAACAATTAAACAAAACAAGATGGAAATTCAGTCTGACTATCTTTCTAAATTACGTCACCGTGACTGCACACACAACAGTAACAGAGCTGCAGTCGGATGAACACTTGAACACTTTGGGATAAATGTCAACAATAAGCCTGAATGGACCGTCAGACAAACACTGGATGCTGGAAGGACACAAAAGGATGTTGCTTAGCAACGAGCAACTATTTTTTTCTTCTTCTTCTTCTTGGCCGAGTACCAAAATAAATGAATCAAAACAAACTAAAAGCTCCCGTCTTTGCTTAGGATAATGTAAGATTAGCCTATAAAAGCGACAGCATACTTCGGATTCAGTGCTCAGAGATGCTGAAACATTTCTTTTATTTCTTTATCATCAGGACACACCGGTCCTGAGACTGACTACCTTCTCTGACAGGCTGCTAAAAGTTCAGGTGTTTATTCACTGCAGCTGTTCAGACAGCAGCGGTGGAACAAGTAGTCAAATCCTGTACTTGAGTAAAAGTAGCAGTACCAAAACAAGAAAATACTCCATAAAGTACATTCATTTATAATTTTATGTAAAAAATGAAAAAGGAAACAGGAGTCAAATGTATGAGTCTTTATTATGACTGAAAATGAGTAATGTAAAGCTGTTATTAATGTTGTATGTAGTTAAGGTGGTGCTACACCAGACTGCCAAAGGTATGGGGACACCTCTAGCTACATATGTTTGTGTACTTTTGGCCTGCAGCTGTTTCTCATGAATTGGGCTCCTTAGTTCCAATGAAAGGAAATCTTAATGTGACATTTCAGACAATAGTGTCCTTCTAGATTTTTGGCAACAGCTTGTGTTTGTTCCTTTCCTGCTTCAACATGACAATGTCCCCGTGCACAAAGCAGCTCCATAAATGGTTTTTCTCAATTTGGTGTGAAGACCTTGACTGCTCTGCACAGATCCCTGACCTCAACCCCATCCAACACCTTTGGGATGAACTGGAACACAGACTGTGAGCCGGACCTGATCAGCCAACATCAGTGTTTTAACCAGTATCTAGATCAGAATCACTAACTTCTGATGTGTAGTCGAACAAAAGTTGAAAGTGTCCCAAAAAGGAGGAAACCAATAATTAACACTGTATTTCCGTAAAAGAAGTTTTCAGATTTGACAGGGAAATATCGCAGGTAAAAACCCTCCTGTGTTCCACACAAACTGTGAGGATCAAAGCCTCAACAAACGTTGTGGTATTTGGACACGGCGCTGACACTGCCTGGGTCGGGGGTTCCTCGTCCTCACCAGGTACAGCAAACCAGCTGAATATACACCAACAAGTCTGTTTTTGAAAGAGAACGTCCTGTAGCCTTAATGTGCTAATTGGCAATTAACAAACTGGGTACAAACTGGGTACAACTGGGAGGCTGAGACAGAAACAGACACATGGAGGCTTCCTGCAGCCGACAGGCCAGAGCGAAACCTTCAATCTCCAGAGCCTCCTCCCTCCGGACTCTGAGGCTCTGCACCACGTACACAAAACCACAGCCACCAGCAGGACTGACAGCGGGCAGGCCGGAGACACACAAAAATGCTACGAGTCTAAAAGCAGCTCTTAATCTCACCCTCGAACCAGAGAACAGCAGCAGCAGCAGAGCGCCAGCTGGGCAGCTCGGGGCCTTCAAATGGAAGGTGGATGAGCTCCACGGTAGCTGCTCGGCAGCAGCACTCGTGGTGGGCGTAGAGAGACGAGACGTCACACCCAAAAACCGGAGTTCACTGGGTCTTTTGCTATAAAACACAGCTCACAAAAGGTTTTGTTTGGTGAATGATTTTCCTTTTGCACCTGAGTGAAAAACTAAAAGGTGCAAAACATATTAAATTAAGATAAAGCTGGACAACCTGTTAATATAACCGACATCACCTGTATTATCTGTTTTTAGTTTAAAGAATCACCTTGAGGAACAGTGGATGTAATGGAGCGGATGTGTAACTGATGGACTAAATGATTACATAGATGATCAATCAAATCAACAAGTTGCTCATCCCATTGATCGTATTTACTATAATACAGCTCAAGTACTTGCTTACTTTTTGTAATATCTTTTCATTGTGTGTTCCTGTATATATTATAATGTACGGGGCAGTTTCTGGTTCTCTTTCCTTTTTTTCCTGTCAAACTAAAATGATATAAAAAATATTTTAAGATTGCTAATATTATATAGAGGAAGCAGTTTGGTATTTTGTGCCATCATGCAATGAAGTATCAAAAGACGTGTCACGTTCAGCTTTTTCAGTACTTCAAAATAAATTTGGGGCAAAATCTGACTCAGTAACTCAGGTGCAATATGTATAAAAAATGTGTAAACATAAAAAACATTGAAAAGATATTGTCACACAACTCACAGGTTTAATGAAATAACAAATAGAGGTCAACGTTTCTCACTTAGTTGAAGAAAAGTTTACAAACTGAATCGAGTCGAGTTGATTTTTCAGGACGCAGGAGAAGTGGTAAATATGTTGAATACCAACAAATTCTGCAAATTCTGCCTTGACAAAATTATGATGGAATTTGGTTTTATATAATGGTAAATTATTGCCCTGTGAGAACTCAGCTCAGTTTGGGTTAGACCTAAACTTTACTGTGCCATAAAAAACAGGAATGAGGAAGCCCTTCTGGGTCCAGAACAAAGAACAAAGCAGTCGTTCCCGAGGAACAAGTGACTGATTACAACATAGGATGGGATAAGTTCCCCAGAAAGTCAAGCTTCGTTGCAGTAGAAAAATAAAGACAAAGCACCTCAATTGACGTCACTGTCATCATTAACTATACGCCACTTTATCTCAAAGTCAAAACCTCCTTTTTCATTTTCAGTTCCTTTCAGTCGTCAATGTGACCTTAAACGTCATTCAGAGACGCTAAACAGGTCTTCAGAAATCTTGATAAAAATCAGCTGGCAACCTGACACTAGTACAGATGCCACTCTGACGCCACTGATATGCCAATCTGCAAACATCAACATGTCAGAAGAATGGGGAAATTTCAAACAAAGAAAGACATTCAATTCACCTTTCAATTTAGGTGATGGACTGTTATTTCCTCACTTATTTTTTTATCCCTACACTTAAAATGCCAAACAGGACACAACTGTTTGCGGTTGATTTGCATTCAGATGTGACATTTGAAGCTTTGTCTTCCTGCAACTAGCTATTATTTTCATTATCGATTAATCTGTTGATGGCTTTTGTGAAAAAAGGTCCATCACAATTTCCCAGAGCCCAGGGTGAAATCTTCCAATTAGGGCTGCAACTAATGATTATTTTCATTTCTGCTTAATCGCCAGTTGATTTAACGGTTAATCAAGTTTTTTCTGTGAAATGTCTGAAAATAGTAAAATATGCCCAGGCTGCGTATTCAAATTGTTTTGTCAGACCAAACATCCAAAAGTTACTTGAGATGTTTGTCATTTTTGCTTAAAAATGACAGAAACGATAAATTTATGACATAATTGCGTTTAATTTTCTGTTGATCTACTAATCTGTTAATCAACTTAACATTTCAGCTCTACTTCAGATGCTAATTTTGCCCAACCACCAGTACAAAACCCAAAGAAATTCCATTTACAACGATATATAAAACAGAGAGAGGCAACAAATCTTCACATTTGGCTGATCAGGAGCAACCACAAGACTACAGTAAACTACGATCATGGTGCCTTGGTGGTGATTTGAAGCCAGTTTCAATGCTTGAAATCTTCACACCTCGTACAATGTTTCTATGTTTAAAATCCATCTTCTAGCCTTTCTCCAGCAGCTACTGCTCTGCATTTTCTATAGGAAGGCTATAAGAGAGTATTTCATGATGACTTTTACCACCAGAGGAGACGCTGTCTTGTGATTTTCAGTAAGCAGATAATGGACACAAACCAGGGCTTGTCCGCTGTAAGCTCCTGTTGTAGCGTAAAGAGATCTCTCAGTCTGCTGTAGTTCTGCTGTTGACAAGCAGCTAATGAGCTTAAAGAAGTGAGTGAGCAGTCAGCCGCCACCCAGCCAACAGCCTCGGCCCTGGGCTGATCTCTCAGGGTGCACTTGAATGGGCCTGAAGGTCTCAAAAGCAACCAAGTGACCTGAAAAATCACAAGTTCAACCACCAACAAGCCTGAGAAAGCCTGTTCACTGGGAGTATGCAACGAGTAATCCTCCACCTTTCTTAAACAAGCTACCTGAGAACTGAGGTGGAACAAGATCCACAAAGCCACCAGCTGCTGGGAAACGACTCATTGTACATCAGGGAGAAAGTTAACAGTTATCTCTCTAATCAGTGTGTGAACGCATGTATCAGTGTGTGTGTGAACGACTCCTCCTCCAGCTGCCAAACTGCCACTGTCAACTTCAACCTGGTGACATTTAGTTTATAAAAACGGGGCTCAAACTCGGTCGTTTCTCAACCAAAAATAACAAAACGCTGCTGGTTCCAGCTTCTCAGATGTGAAGATTTTCTGCTTTTCTCCGTTTTATCCTACAATAAATGTCTTTCTGTCTGTCTGTCCTTCAATTATCTCGACAACCGTTCACCCGATCGACTTCACACTTGGCGAGTGTGTTGCTGAGGACCCAGGGAAGTGCCAAGTGTGGAGTGTGAAGTTGTTTGAATGAGCGGTTCTCGAGAAAGCGAGAAACATCCCCCTGCAGAGCCGGAGAGCCCCTGCAGCTCCACACCCACCGTTTCAGACGTACGCATGCGCGAGTTTAAAAAATGATGAAAAATTATATTTCAACCGGAGGCCAAGCAGTCGGCTCGCTCTGATCAGGCACTAGTATGATTGTGATTTGGATATCTTCGGGTTTTGTGCTGTTGGAAGAACAAAACATTTTAAGACATCATCTTGTCCCTGTGATAAACATTTTCCACTTTATTGTGACGATATACTGAAGCTGTTACACTGAACAACCTGATCTGATCTCAGTTTTGTTAACTTTAAACTGGATTTCCCACGAGTTAAGAAACACAAACACGTTAACACTTGCATGTGGCTCATTCTTGAAGTACGAATAAGGTTTTTTTTTTTGCAGAAAATAGACAGCACATTAAGATGCAAAGTGCGTTTTATTGGCAGTGGTAATGAAAGGGGAGGAAGAGTTTTATCTTTCTTATCTTGTAATGTGTTGCCTAAACATGTCAGGACAACATCCACTGCCCCCAAAACCACAGTGACTGCTAATCCCGGTGCTGCCCCAGGCTGAAGTGGGAGGCCACCGACAACCTTTCCCAGGGGAGAGAGGGAGAGTCTGCATTCAAAATGGATTTGAACTGGTCTGTCTGCCTCACATTCACATTACAGCAGCTCAAACACCAGTTTGAACCCAAACACCGCCAATAACCAGCCATAGGAGCTTATTATCGTGTAACCTTACGGTCTAACATTAAATGAAACGTTGTAATTAACCTTAAAACACAAAGCCAGCAATGAACCAGCGAAAGCCTTGGTTAGGTTATCTGAGCTAACATCTCGTTCAGGCTAGCACGGCGGTTAGCACACAGTTAGCTGCTTTAATGTGAGCTAACCTGGTTTAAAAAGTTACCAGGCTGCCGAGCTGTGAAAAACAGCTCATACCGGACTGTGGTTCTGAGCTGTTACGCCTGCAGGTTGGCAAATTATGCGGCCAATTTCACATTTAACCGCTAGCTAGTCCAGAAGCACGACGTCTTGTAACTCCGAACTGCGTTAATAATCTGCCAGTTTACTCCGTTATAGCTCCGCGATTTAACACTGACAGCAAGCTGAGCAAAACTTAAGAGTTAATCTGTCACAGCCATGTGTTCTGGTGAATTCGGCTCACAAGTCTTCCACAGAGCAACATTTATTTCAGTGTTATCCACTTGTTTTCTTGTTAATCAGCGTCGCGCTGTTCCAATTTGATGTATTTAGGAGAGGCGTTAAAATACTGGAAATCTGAGGCGACACTGTTAAAAAACTAGCAGCTCGTAAAGAAGGTGAGCTCCATTCGTGGCATTGCATCATGCCGAATTGAAGAGCGGATCCTGACGAATCTGAATATGTGATCGATATTATTCTACAGTGCGTGTCATATTGCAGATGATATCATAGGTGATAAATTGCTGATTTTCTTTACCGGCATTTAGCGTGACGTTCTATCAATAGAGGGGCTAGCTGCTGGCTAACAGTGGCAGCTAACGCTAGCTGGTTCGTCCAGCAGGCACACCCTGCTTCTCCCCCTGCAACCACAGGAGCCTGTCCCGCTAATTTACCTCCTTCTTGTCCTGGAGACACTCCAGCACCGCCAGGTTGTTGTTCCAGGAGTGTTTGGGGCAAAGCCGGGTCAGGTCGTCCCTGCACACCGCCTCCTCAGCCAACTTCCAGCCGGTAGAGCGCCTCCGAGGCAGCGAGGCCCCGGCGCCAGGGTTCCTCTCAGCGGCTCCCGGGTTCACCGCAGCCGGCCCCGGACCTCCGGCTGGATTCTGTACGTTTTCAGGTTTAGGAGCAAGTCTGGGGCCAGCGTTGTTTTGTCCTCGAATTGGATGCACAGACGATAAGATGCACATCAGAAGCAGGAGCAGAGGAACACGTATACAGTCCGCCATCTTCACAGAGCCAGTCAGCCTGCTGCTGCATTCAGGAGCTGTCGGAAATAAGGGAACTACGAGTAAAGTTGCAGATTCCTTTTCTCTCTCTAGGATGGCACTGGACTGCTCATGAATAATTAATGAGCTTGTGTGGGTTCATGCTCTGAGTCATCCAATCACACGACCACCATGGAAACGTCTTCTCTTCCTTATTATTTTAATGGAAGATGAATACATTTTAGCACATAAACTATACAAATGTTGATACCACTTTGACAGTTAATGTTCAATGAAACAAAGTTCTGTTTGTGCAAAAAGGAGAATCATGCATCAAGTTTCCCCCTCCAGCATCAGTCAGGCTGTGACTTTGGATCGCTACAGCCAGTTTTTATTAGTTAAAAGTGGGAAATATCAGGATTAATGTGAAGAAAAACAGTTGTTTGACAGGAGCAGGGCTGGGTATCATTTCAAACTTTTCCATTGTAGTATTTATACGAGAGGTACCAACATGATACTTTTCAGATAACTGCTTTTCTTTAAAATACTTTTCGTATTTAACAAAAGAAAGCTAAGAATTATAAAACATTGAACATTGTGTGACTGATGTGTAACCGACCCATGCAAGAATTGAATCATGAACATGTTTAAAGCACGAGTCTGGTGTTTTCTCGTGGTCAACAAGTCCCGTGAAAAGACTGAAACCAACAACGTGTTAGTCCGTCTGTCTGTGGCTCTCAGCTCCAAGCTCATTGGTTCCTACTGAAGACATAAATCTTTAAAACGGACTCACAAATATATAGTTTCATTATTAAAAAGTCAGAACAGCTGCTCACTGTAGTTTTTATCAAATAAACAGGAAAAAAGAAATGGTGCATTTGTTGGGGACTATTTTCAGCGGCGGATGAATCCACATTTGGTGCTGTAGTGAGTATTTGGGGCAGCAGGAC
>NTHP01000793.1:363223-376774 GCA_003416845.1 Oplegnathus fasciatus
CTGGAAATAAAAGCTGAAATGTTGATCTCCTGTCTCATATTCATCTTTTGATGTCAAACCCAAATGTTTTCAGTCTACAGCAAAAATACAGGAATTGGCCTCACTGTTCCAATACTTTTGGAGGGGAGTGTATACATATATCCAAGTGCACGAACATGGGGACAGTAAGAGGTCATTTCGACCTGTGCACACCAGAATGTGTGTGTGAGCTTGTTAGTAGAAGAGCTTCAGGGAGTTTCCTTTTTAAGTTTCCTTTTAATGAGGAGCTTGATACGGCAGCCTTGAACAGGTGAGATAAAGTTTGGCAGAAGTTTCAGTTGCGTAATGTTGTTACAAAATGTAGTTTCCTTGTATAATAGCACCTCCACGTAGATAAAAGTGTAATAACACACAATCCTACTTTTAATTTTGAACCAATCAGAGACTCTCAGTGACTTCCGTGTTATGAGTAGTAGCCAATCAGGAGTGTTGCAACCCAACAGGTGGGGCATGTGTTTACTATACAAAATATGATGCACACTGGAGCAAGTGCAGTCATGGACCAGCTCGGTTTCACTGTACTTGTTGATTTGTCAGTAAAGTTATTTCATATTGAAATCTTTTGAACTCTTTGAAGTGTACTAATAGTGTGGTAGAGATCCTGAGGACATCTGGCCCACCTCTGGTTTTTCCACCACATTACATACAGAACTTTTAAAGGATGAATATGCGGGGAAAAAATTAAAGATATAGATGATCAGTGATATTTTTATTAATTAATTAATTTATATAAATATAAAGTGTTTCACATAAAAACAATAAAATAATAACAATAATGAATAGTAAATATATTGAATACAAATAGAAAATATGCCCATGTAAACATTTACTGAACACTGAAGGTGCAGAAAACATGCACAAACAGAAAAACAAATGCTCTGTAACATGCAGGTATTCTCTTTTATACAGAAGAAGGTATTTTCAAGACTTACTTAACTTGGTTTTGCTAAGAGCTTGTTTAAAGAATTATTTTGAGTCCAAAGTGATGTTCTGATTCCAACATGATAGTAGTGATCAAGAAGTGTTGTGCATAGAAGGCCGCCTATGTCACCTATAGGAAGCCCCCCCAGTGCCTTCGAATGTGACCATTCAGAACCGGTATGAACCCTTTTGCCTTTAGACGTGGTCAGACGTACCATTTACTTTATTTGAAGCATACTGAACCCTTTAGGGCCTCAGGGGACCGCTACCATGACTGGTGGATTCTCTCCTGAGGCTAAAGAAATATGCATAGCTCTTTCATGTTGAGTTCAACTTTGGTAATCTTTGCCCTTTAGCACCAGTGGGAATTTGCATGTCGTCCGAGCATTTCTGTAACTTTCCGAAACCAACAACCTGACTTTCACACCCACTTCTCGCTGTGATTGGCTGTGACTGTATGGAGATGAGAAAGTAAGCAAGGTTTGAACTGTGCTCTCAAGCTCTCTTTTCTCATTCTTGACTCAACTGTTTCTGTCTGAAAGTGTGAGCCATTATCTCTCATTTACACGATTCACTGCATCTTGCCCCACTCTATGACAGCAGGCTTCGCCCTGCCTGTGAGTGTGATCCTTCAGAACATGTATAAATACTTTTGCCATGAGACATGTTTGGAAAACACTTTGTACAAACTAGTTCATTTCAACCATACCCGGGCCTGAAGGGGAGTCACCGAAATGCTAACAGATCTAGTTTGGCTGTGGCCCGCATGTGATCACCCTCTCCTCTTGTTTCCTGTTTTTCGATAATAAAAATGATCTTAAAAGAAAAATACTAAAGGGTTGAATATGTGACCAAATAACTTGCTAGGGTGAGTGTATTTGCTGTGGGGGCCTCCAGAGAAACAAGGGGGTCGGCAACACTAGAGACAGGCATGGTGAGAGGTGTGGGCACTGTTATGGAGAGAGGTCTTTCTCCTACCATTCATTCTACAGTATGTAAATATGTATTGATTTCTTGTTTGTCTGCAAATCCTGAGCTCTTCCCTCTTCCCATCTCCATTCATTCATATGAGCAGGTAAACTCAAAGCTGAAGGAGCATCTCCTCAGACATTCATGTAAAAGCATGTAAAAGCATGCCTTTGTGTTTGTATCAGTTTTCACCAAGTTATTATAAGAATAAAGAAGTATTATAATGCTTTTATTCCTTTGTAACACAGTTCAGATGTTAACTAACTTATAGAAATACATAATAAGTTACTTGGACAAACAACATAAAGGTTAGATTTGCATTTTATAGTTTTTATTCACAACTGATGATTGAACATTGATACCACAGTCCAGTCCAATTAAACTGTAAACTATATTAGCCTAGCTACAACTTAACTGAAACATCCAATTGTTTGCCAGCGAGACTGTTGTGAACAAAGTCTGTTTTGTCTACATGGCTAGACACACAGTTGATCTCGTAAAAATATATTGTTTTATTGAGTTCACAGTTTTTCTCGATTGCTAAGACACATTTCCTGAAATTATGCTCCATTTCCAAAAACTCTAAACACAAATGCAGAACTGCACACTCATCTTCACAAACTTCAAACTTCAATATCAAGACCAAACTCTCCACTCAAAACCATGTAATCTTACATCTAAACCAAACTTTGCCATCAGACATCGCACAAAAGCCATCAAATACACACACACACTACAAAACAGCCATTACACACAGTGAGATCAATTCAAAACTCTGCCTTAAAAACCTGTTACTGCAGTGACTAATGGCACTCATGGTTTTCCCCCAGAACAACCTCTTTACATGATGAACACAATATAAAGACACAACACACGTAAACATTTTCAAAATTTTTAATTCGTCAATGTACTGTCGTAAAATAAACTGAAACTGAGTGAAAAAGTAAAAGTACTGTAAAAATATTTAACTGATAAAGAACGTAGAATTGGAGTCAGTTTTCATGTATTTACCGACATAAACCAATGAAAAAAACAGTTTGTACATAAAGAAAGAATTCACATTTATTCTGCCTCAGCATCCCGTCACTGGTCTGGGTCAGGCCAGAGAGTCTCATCATCATCACAGGCAACATTAACCCTCACCAGGCAGCGGGGGGAAAAACCCCTGTATGCTTTATCCAATATCTGGATTATAGAGGCTGCTGTGGAGTGGCTCAGATTCGACTGCACTCTTTGCGCAGCTTCCCTCATTCACATCCCATGGACAAGGACATGTCAACTAGTTGCACGAATCATCAGAAACTAACTGTCTCCTTGCCCTTCCTCTTCCTCTTCCACCTCCTCCCCTTCCTCTATCTTTAGGTCTTTGTGGATCCAACAAGTGAACTGACCCATGGCTCTTTTATCTATCTATTCTGAGGTTCTGACTGGTGTGTGAACAGTTTTGACTCGTAGTGTTTCCACCTGGGGAATTGTGTGTTTATTGGGTTCCAGCTGTGATGACTTGAATTAATAATATTGAATGTCAGTGCTCTCTAAATGAGCACATGGTGCAGCCATTTAAAAATATATTGTTTTATTGAGTTTAATAAAGGCTGCCAATAAACCAATAAACCTTCAAACATATTTTGTTTCAATGATCAATAAAACCTCTGAGCTGTGTCAGGTCACAGAGAGAGACCTGCAGCTTTGTTTCATTTTCTTTCATGAACACACAGGCAGCTTGCATCAGCATCCACTTTACAGTAAGTAATCATTTCCTCTCAATATATTAATTAGCTTACACTGTTAAAACCTGTTAGTTATAGTAGTAAGAGGCTTGATGTTACCACTGATAATACCACCTGTAGGCTTGGTGTGATTTGAACTGCAGCTGCAGCTAAACTCAGTGAAGTTCTTTCATCAGTTGATGGAGTTTCCTCTGACTGTCTTTTTTTTTCTTTTGTTACTCTAGATCAATTTTAACAAGGACATGTTTGCGCTGTTTACATTTTGGCTTGGTTAAGTTTGTGCCAGTACCAGTGAGTACTGGCAGGAAACAGAGGATACCCACTAAAATTACTGCCAACACTGGGACTGTTGTGTACTGAAAACAAACACTTCATCAGTCTAGCATACATGTAGTGTCAGTTAGACATGCACTTTGATGTCATTGTCAGTGCCATTCTTTTACCATTAGTGGGGTAAAAAATGTTAAGTTTGTACTGAGGGTGGCATCGGAGGAGAAGCCGTGCTGTTACCTAAAACAAAAGGGTTTATCCTCTGCACAGTGGCCATCTCAGCTCTAAACTGTCAGACTTGGCTGATCAGTCTAAGCTGGGCTTCGTCAGCCTCGATCAGCTGCACTGTGAAGTTAGCATATAAGCATGCTAACATTTAAATTTCAGATTTTTTCTCTTTATGATGGTGTTGTTAAGTGTTGTCATTGTATTTTTTCCCTTAATTATCTTAAAACAACATCAGATACTGCCCTTACTTATCCAGCTCAGTTTGGTTGGGTGAGATTTAGGTTCAGTTTAGTCTTTAGTTTATCATCATCATCATGTTGCTTTATTATATTCAGCACATCTCAGTTCAACTACAATCACTGTAACTTGCCTCAACAGGCGCTATAGTTCCCATTAATGTCTGATTAATGCCAGTCCATTTTGTCCCACACTAACTGTCTCTCCAGCTGATCATGGAGGTCATTACACCCTTCAGGACCATCTACAACCTAATTGACAAGATGAAGACCAATAATGAGCAATGCCCCCACATTTTGACTAGACTTGAAGCACTGCAGGAACTAGTGATGTCCGTCCAACAGAAGGAGCAAGACCAACTCTCTGATGATGTGAGCAAAGCTTTGGAGAAACTCAAACACATTATGGAATCAGTGAAGGAGGTGCTCAACAAATTCAACAGGCAACATGTGATGATGCACATGGTCAAATCCAGCGACTACAGATCAGAGTTCGAGAAGCTGAACAAAAGTCTCACTGATGCCTTTGTGACTCTCTCTGGGGCTCTGCATGTCTATCAGGAGAACAAGCTGGATGAGCAGCAGACGAAGTTAACCAAGCAGGATACAAGGCTTGCTGAGCAGGAGAACATGCTTGCTGAACAGGAGAATAAGTTGCATGAGCAGGAGAGGAAGCTGGCCAAGCAGGAGAGGAAGCTGGGTGAACAGGAGGACAAGCTAGCAGAGCAGGAGAACATACTGCAGAGAGTGGAATCAAAATTAGCATATGAAAGTCGAGCGTACTACTGTGTTCTGCAATAAAGAAGGAAAGAGTCTTACAGTGAAGACCCACTGGAAGTGAATAAGTATTGTGTAATTAATCAATGATGTTCTTCAATAATCTATGTGACTTTGTGCCAAACAGCACTACAATAATATTCTTCTCTTCCAGACATGTACCTACATCTGGTAAAGACCAAACTTCATGTGCCACCCTCACATTTCAACTTTAGCAGCCTGCTATGCCACAGTGCTTTAAGAGGCATCACTCGCGTCCCATAGAAAATGAACAGAGGTGAACTGTGCTTTGAAGCTCAGCTCAGAGATTTTTATGGATCATTGAAACAAAATATGTTTGAAGGTATATTGTTTTATTGGCAGCATTCTTTAAATTCAATAAAACTATGTATTTTTATGAGGTCAAGTGTGCGTCTTGCCAGCTCAGATAAAACAGATTGTGTTCACAACAGTCTTGCTGCCCTGCTGAGATTGATAAAGACAAGGTTCTTAAATTTTACCATCAAGCACACTATTATACATTATTATAGACAGAAAACCCCAGTTTCATGTTCAATTCATGTTTCAGATTTCAAATGAGAAACCTTCAATGAGAAAATCCATCGAGACAGAGAAGCTACCGGTGCAGAGACTAGCTAGAAATGTGGGGTGGCACTTTGGCTTTCTATGAAGAAAACTTTGAATTAAAGTTTTTAGGCAACACACATGTTCCAGAAAGACTAATCAACATTTCAACTGTTAGTAACGATATGTTTAATGAGCCACCTAATTTGATTAATTGATCTTTTTCTGTAAACAGTAAATGTGGATCTGAATCACAGAAATGCTTCTTTTGTTCACATGGAGAATCATAACCTTGCAACTACTGGTATTGCTGTACTGTAAACGTGATACTGTAGTTTGATGCCAGAGTTGTGTTTTTATATCTTAATATAATAACCCCTTTCCCGTCATTCCCCTCACCTGCTTCCCATTTCCCTAATCAGCCTTGCAGTAAATATGTCAATATATTATAATTATTGATGCATTAATGTGTTCTTCACTTTAATGTTGCAGCTGGTAAAGGTGGAGCTCATTTTAATTACTTTATATACTGCTGGGTAGCTTGTGAACAAAGTTTTATCTTATCGTATCGTAACCTAAGGAAAACAATTTGTTGTAACAGTTAATAAAAATGGAATGGGCAAAATGATAATCATAGTGCACTGTGTCATCACCTTGATAAGGGAAGCTAAATCTGATCATTATCTTCTGTATGTGGTGATGAAACCAGGCAAAATCATTAACTACATACTGCTCCTAGTGCTTAGTAAGAATGAAAGTGATACCTGAAGCTTTTACTGACTTACCATTTTATATTGTCATGTGGTCAATTTGATGAACATATTCAATGACAGAACAATTCAACGTCTAAAGACTTTGCCCTGTGAAGTCCGCACTGCTCAGACCTGTCACGTATGCAGAAATGTATGATGCAGGACACCCGGGCAACCTCCATTCACTGATGAAGGCCATGGGATATGGTTGAAAGCTTAGAGAATATCGAAGTAAGTGAGCTTTGCGTTTAGAATATTTTTTTTAAATTTAGGAGGTCAAGAATGAATCTCAAAGCTCAAGTATTGGAGTTACTGGTTGCTCCTTTAATAAAGACCAAGTTCTCAGTAACATGTTTTAACAAGTTATTGTTCTCTAAACATAAAGTTCAGTGGTCATCAGACCACTAAATGACAACATCAATTTGTATTTTCTATATACAAGACCATTTAAAGTGCTTTAAAGGATGAATATGTGAAAAAATAAAGAGATAAATGGTCAGTAATATTTTAATTTATTACTTCATAGCACAAAAAAAGTTATAAAGTGCTTCACATAAAAACAATAAAATAATAATAATAATGAATAGTAAATATATTGAACATGTACAAACAGAAAAACAAATGCTCTGTAACATACAAGTTATTCTCTTTTATACACTGAAAATCTTTTCCAGGAGCACTAATACACTTTTGTTAGTTAAGAGCTTTCACCACTCTGAGGTTTTATATAGATTTAGTGATCCTTCAAAGTCAATAACACTTAAGCATAAATGAGGCTAAAATAATTTCAGTGGAAAATTCTGTATCATCAAATATTTTCTGGGTTTACTGCAGCTGTCACCTTCAGGAAAAGTGTGAACCTTGAGTGTTTCACTGCCAGATTAAACAAGGCATGACTGATAGGGCCACTGCTGCTGGGATCATTGTGCTGTGAGTTAATGTTTGGTAATGAACTTTCTTAGTCTCTGCTGTGATGTCTAGATGTCGTTCATGGTGTCTCCTATGATGTCTTTTATTGTCTTATCATGTATGTTGTTACTCTTGTGCCTGTTGTGGGAAAAACTCAAATGTTTGATCACAAAAAAAAAATGTGAAGGTCAATGAGGGTGTTATTTCACCAGTTTCTCATAACAACAAGTATGTCACAAAGATTCCAGCACCACCTATTTTGCAAGGATGCACGTGACAATTTCTGGTGTAACCAGGTACTTGCTCTTTGTTCAAGATACTGTGACTGAGCTAGGGAAGGTGTCCTGGTGATGGTTATCAAACTGACAGCTGCCAGTATGTTAACCACCACGAGGACGCCTGTATTTTCTTCTCGGGTTGATCGAACTAGTGCAGTGCCCATTGAAAACGTGCCTGTTCGGAAAGGGCCAACTGCTTGGCCTCCAGTATTGCTGCTTGCATCTTTCTCAAGTCCTCAGCAATACGCCCGCCAAGTGTGAAGTTGATCAGATGAGTGGTTGTCGAGATAATCAAAGGACAGACAGACTGACAGATAGACAGAGACAGCATCAGAAACTCCCTCCCCTCACACCTTTCTGACATCAGATTAGGGGCGACTGTGTCTGACATTTCTTTAACTCGCTGAAACCAACAACCTGACATTCACACCAACTTCTCACTGTGATTGGTCAGCTGTGTGAAGGTGAGTAAGCAGGGTTTGAACTTCTCTCAAGCTCTCTGCAATACTATGAATGTCTTCCAGGAGAGAATGTCTGAAAATGTTCACAGTTATCCACATATTTAAATTATTATTGTACCGTTCATACAATACGTTCGTATGACGTGTTACCTTCCGACGAGGTCAGACAACACGTCATACAAACTAGTTCTTTTTGAGCACAACCGCCTTTGCTTGAAAGATTGTCTTTCCAAAACTGACAATCGGACAATCATATCCACATCACATCTCAGTTTTGTTTTGGGGGACGCTGCAACACTAGAGACGGGCATGGTGAGAGGTGTGGGCACTGCAGCTAAGGAGAGAGGTCTTTCTCCTACCCATCTTTGTCCTCACACATGACAGAAATATTTTGAAGAACTTTTTACAGTATGTTTCCCTTGTTTTAAGCAAAATAAGACTTGTTGACCACTCTTACAACAGGTGCTCGCACCGGGGCAATGATTCCATGGACAGGCCTGGGGGCCATGGTGGAGGACATAACAATGGGGGACACTGTAGCAAAGACAGGCCTGGAGGCAATGGTGGTGGGGAAACGGATGGAGGCCATGGGTCCATGTAGAGGCATGGCGGTTGTTGAGCTATACAGTGGCATGGGGGACATGATGGAGGGGACAGGCATTGGAGTTGTCGGGCTAGACATTTGCATGGGGGGCATAGGGCCGGGGAGAGGCATGGGAGTTGTTGGGCTAGACACTGGCATGTAGGGCATGGTGCTGGGGAGAGCCATGGGACTTGTGGGGCTAGACACTGGCATGTAGGGCATGGCGCTGGGGAGAGCCATGGGACTTGTGGGGCTAGACACTGGCATGTAGGGCATGGTGCTGGGGAGAGGCATGGGACTTGTGGGGCTAGACACTGGCATGTAGGGCATGGCGCTGGGGAGAGCCATTGTAGTTGTGGGACTAGTAGGAGCCTGTCCACTGCTGTACTCTTCATCCTGTCTCTTTCCTAAAACAGTTTCATACACTCTGCTCAGTATGGTCCCGTGCTCAATCTGTAGAGCCCCAGACAGGACCTGGAAGTTATCAGTAAGTCTTTCGTTCACTTTGCAGAACTTTTCTTCATTGCTGCTGGACTTCAAGAAGCTCTTAACACCTTTAGTTTGGGAGAATTTCATCATTAGCGTCTTGGCTTCTTCCAGAGAGGTGCAGAGTTCTCTCAGAGCATTCTCCACAGTGGCAGAGATTTGTCCCGGACCCCTTTGTTTGATGGTGAGAACCAGTTCCTGCAGGGATTTGACTCTCTGGGCGACTCGTTGGCAGCGCTCCTTGTTGGCCTTCACATTCTCAGCCATCTTGTAGATGGTCGAGCATATGGACAAGATTTGTTCTATGTTTTCCATGATTAGCTGCAGGGACAGAAAGGCAGTTAGCTTGGAATGAAACTGAACGGTGCCACAGTGAAGTGAACTTAACCCGAACTAAACTGAACTGAACTGAGCTGAAGTGACACATTTCATTTGCAGAGAACCAAACTGCTTGAGAATTCATTTTGGCAGCAGAATAATTTCAAGCCATTCGAGACAAATCAAAGTCAAGTCTCGAGTCAAATCTTAAAGGGAATTACATTTGTGTACCATGATGCTCTACACTGTCAACAAAAGTTTTTTAGTCTACATGGAAGCTGTGGTAGTGGTTGCTCAGAGCAGTTAACTGGGGGCCTGAACAGCTGACATATTGTCACAAATTAAGTTGGAAAGTTGTTTCCACATCCAGGAGTAACGGAACAACATGATCTTTCATTTGGAGTCGTGTTTGTGTCACCTGATGAATGTGAGTCCAATATTCTCTCTCTTTTAGCTCTGTTTTTGGTCTCCACCACCTCCTGAGGGAAATATCTGTCTCTTTAGCTGCTAAATGCTCCACTATGTTCACCAGCTGCTCTCTAACTGTGTCTGTCTGCTGTTTGTTGCTGAGCAGGTCGTGTACGGTGGCTTTTTACAGCTTTTTCTCTGTAAGTGACGCTATGAGAGCGCTGAGAGTGAACCAGAACAGTAAAGTTGTGGCCGGACAGATAAACAATGAGCTAAAACTATTTGATAGATTGCCCATATTGATTAAGCTACTTTAACGTTTGTCATGTAGATTGAAGAAATAAGCTGATCTCGGAGTTGTTCTTTTTATAAGTTGACTTCCAGCAGCCTGTACAGCTGCGTCCATCTCATTCATGCTTGTTGCCTTTTTGTGGCAATTTTTCTGTCATGAATGTTGCTCCTTTTCTGGGCACAGGAAAATAATGTCTCCATTTTAATCACACCTAAAAAGCTGATTTTCCAACTGGGAAATCAATTTTCAGCGAGCACAACACCAGACTTGACTGAATCATTTAAAACACTGGAGATGTTAACAGCAATTCAGAGGTCTGTAATCAGGCTGGCGGAGAGTAACTCTGTCTGTATTTATGAGACAGCTCAATCTCTAACTCAGTAATTTCAGTTCCTTTTTTTACTTTCCTCCATTTTCTCTTCGTTTTCATCTTTTCTTTGTACCTTCATGAAGTGGAGTCAAAAACAGTCTGAACACACCTTAAAGCTGAACTCCGACAATCTCAGAATCTTTACTGGTTTCTGACTGTAGATATATTCCTTGATTTTGAAACAGTGCCCACCAGTGCCCCTAAATGGCCTCCAGGCTTACTGTTCATGTATGTTCAATCAGTATAATATCTGTCAACCATCTAGCTAAGCATTGAAATGATCTTTTACTACAGTATTAATCTGAATCTGTTATCAGTGTGTCTGATAAGTCTAGCATAATCTTCATGATGAAACAATGCTGCCATGGTGTTAAGGAGACAAAGAACATAAAAAAACACCTTTGTGATGGTGGTTGGAGCAGGGATAGGGGGTGGGGTCTTTGTGAAATCAGTGTACTTTCCCAAAAGTGACTGTGAATCAATCCCACAGTCATGAATATTTCCTGCATGCTTATCTTTTATGAGAGAGCGGGTTGAGTTTCAAGTACACAATTACTTAATCACTTAATTACTTCCACTGCCATTTTGTTCACAGTTGCAAACATGAAGAGCTTAAAGAAAAAAAAAACAGTTTTCACCTTTAGTCACAGTTTTCTAACTTTGTGTCCTGTCCATCAAACTTTGTGCTAATTAAAGCCAACGTGTGTTGACACATAAATGATCACACCTGTCTAAAACTGCTTTGAAGACATTTCTTGTACATATGTGCAATATCAGTCTACCTGTATATAACATGTGCATAGGTGTCTGTAAAACAGTCCATTACATGTATCATAGCTGTCCAGTATCTCCAAATTTGGGCATTTTTAATTTTTTTTTAGACAAACTATGATTAAAGGACAGGTTCACATTTTTTCAAGTCTGTGTTAAAACAATAATCAGGTACCCATATGAACATCTAAAAGGGTTTTGCTTGCTGTAATCATTCCTTCTGTTCATACTGGCCCTTAAAAGATCCTCCTAATGCACTTCCAAATTTATCTGGAGTTAGTATGAGGTTTTAGCACTCTGACTTGGACAGATCAAGTGGATATCTTCCAAAGTTTTATTACCAAATTCTCTCTTTGTGCTTCAAATTCTTCTCTTTTACTTTTACCCCATCGCAGCTCAACAAGGAACCTCTGTCCGTGGAAACACAAAGAATTAATTTGGTACTAAAAAGACTAACTGAGACTAAGATACCCACTTGATTTGTTGAACTCAGACTGCTAAAGCATCATGTGAACTGTTTTTGCACAGAATGAAGACTGGATTTTGTCTCAGATCAATTACATTGACACTGAAATGCATTCTTTTAATGGTAGAAAGAGGAATTATTCCAGCAAGCATCCTAAAACTAAACTGTTCCTTGAGAAAATTCTCCTACTTCTTTAGCAAAATAAACCATTTAAAAACCAACTGGATTTTCTGAAAAATGTATTAATTGTCACAAAGCTTTTTCTTTAGCCCATGAAAAGTTGACATTTTGGAGATTTTCACTTGACAGCAGCGATAATAAAGATTTCATATAGGAGTAGAGTTTTAAATTAACAACAACCTTAAAAGATTATTTACCTGTTGACCTGCCCGTCTGAATCCAAGTGTGCCGGTCAGAGAAACTGAAACTCATTTTGCACCAACAAACCTGTTGTTCTCAGGTGTTTTATCTGAAACATCCGTGGCATCTATGATGCTGTGCCAACGTAGTGTCACAGACACAACAACAACTATGCTCTCTTCTGTTAAACCTGCAAATCCTGTTCAAGGCCGTAAGATCCAGAGCTGGTGCCCAGGAGCATTTACGGGTAATGTGGGTTACTCACGGGGAAATCACGCTGTGAGGTGTGGATATCAGGAAACACCTCACATACTTTTAAGAAACCACAGAAATGGACACAGAGTCAGCGCAGTTAGTTTTAACAGTGAGATAAGCCTGCGTACATTCATCTATTTAACTTTCTTGGTCTTGACCAACAGGCCCCATCATCAGTTATGACTGATGATGATAGTTGATATAAGCTAATCTTATATGGTGATGTGACAGTCTTTGTGCAGTTTGTAGGCTTTATATATAGATTAATGTTTGGGGGTCAAAAAGACTTTCGAACACCGGTGCAAAACTGCCTCTAGAAAGAAATGCATGCGCTTTAATTTTTAGACTCTAAATGACAGAGTGCATTTCTGTTGTTTTAGACTTTGAGGAGAAGCTCCCTGTAATGCAAATTATGCTACAGCATATACAGTATTTATTCTGAGTTCTGAACAGGGTATTTATTACATGGTGGTTATTTCCTTTAATTTCACACACTCATGTGAATTTGTGTCAGCGACTCAGTGTGTGACGGCTCATGTTCCATGTTGTCAAGAAGAGATCAAATCTCACTGCTCTCAGTGTTTGACAGTGTTTGTGCTGCTGCCAGAGAGAAAATGTTTCCAAACCTCCTCAGCTTTCTGTCCTTACACTGTAAAATCTCATAATCAGTTTAATTAAACAGACTTATCTTTTATCATTAAATCCATGTTATCTACTGTATACTTCTACTCCACTACATTTCAGAGGGAAATACTGTACCTTTTACCACACTGCATTTATCTGATGGAAACAGTTACTAGTTACTTTTCAGATTAAGATTTTACATTAAAAAAACATGATAAGCTTACAAGATACAATGCATTGTTAAAGATTGAGGCAGTGTTTTCCAACCTTAGTGACCCCTTATAAAAAGCAGTGTCTAGCTGGGGCCCCCTGTCACATGTCAGATGTCTTTGTGTGGTTAGCAGTTCCAAAAAAGAGACATTTCCCCACTTGGTTTCATTTAAATAACTGTTTGAGGCCCAAAGAGATGAAATTTGTCTTATGACCCCTCAGATTTATCTGGTGACCCTTTGGAGGGGCCCGACCCCTAGATTGGGAACCACTG
>NTHP01000793.1:391939-402190 GCA_003416845.1 Oplegnathus fasciatus
ACACACACACACACACACACACTCATAGTGGGGTGCTCCCATTGGGCCATCCTCCCTTTTAAAAATTAAATTGCCCAAAGCTGTTGACCCCATAAGTTGTTACGAAAGATGTATTTTGTGTTGAGAAAGTCATTGGGCCATTGATGCTAATGGAAGGATTGGGGGCCATGGTGGAGGGGATAACTATGGGGGACACTGTAGCAGGATTGGAAATGATGGTCGTGGAGAAACAGGTGGGGGCCATGTTTCCACATAGAACCATCGGCCTAGACACTGTCATGGGGGACATGATGCAGGAGACAGGCATGGTGGGAGCTGTGGGGGGCAAGATGCTGGGGCGAGACCTTGGAGTTGTGGGGTTAGGACGATGCTTCCTTCCCGAAATAGTGTCATACACTTTGTGCAGCAGGTTCCCGTGCTCGATCTGTAGAGCCCCAGAGAGGAGCTGGAAGTTATCAGTGAGTCTTTTGTCCACCTTGTCGAACTTGTCTTTGTGGCTGCTGGACTTCAAGAAGCACATAACATCTTTAGTTTGGGAAAATTTCATTATCAGCATCTTGGATTCTTCCAGAGTAGTGCAGAGTTCCATCAGAGCATTGTACACTTCGGCAGAGATTTTACCTCTTTGTTTGATGGTGAGAACCAGTTCTTGCAGGGCTTTGACTCTCTTGGCAACTTGCTTGCAGAGCTCCTTGTTGGCTTTCGCATTCTCAGCCATCTTGTAGATGTTCCAGCATATGGACAAGATCAATTCTACTTTATCCATGATTATCTGCAGAGACAGAGAGGCAGTTAGCTTGGAATGAAACTGAACGTGCCACAGTGAAGTGAACTTAACCAGACTTTAACTTTAACTGACCTGAGTGGAAGTGAATTAGTGAATTAAAAATGAACTGGAACTGAAGTGCGTGACAGCCTCTGACTCTGTCAGTGCTCCTCCTGCTGTCTTGTATGTTTTTTCTCTGCAGGTTGCCTGTAGGTAGAGATGGACAGAGCCATCTAACCTGATATCTTGCACCTGGGCAGGCTGGTTATTTATTTAGACTTTAGACTAGTCTTTCTCTCTCACCATCATCATCTACCTTTTTGGTTTGTTTTTTCCTTTTTGTTTCGCCTTCACAATGCCACATATACACTGATAAAAATAAATCTGAGTGTGTGTAAATGTAGCATAATTAAATCTGTGATATTAACAATAAAAAATTAAGTCTGTAATTAAGTTTTCCTCACCTGGAATTTTACTTTTAATGACAACCACAATATTACTGAACACAAAATCACAGAAGTGTCTTGGATAAATACACATATATACTGCCGGGTTATGGTTTGGCCGTCGTTTCTAAATGTTCCAACTTTGTTTCTGAGAAATCATGTTTTTCTGCCCATTCAGTGCATCAAAATAGCACTAAGTAGCCTACTACAGTAGCCTCATCGACTGTGAAGACACCAGCTGAAGCGGCGAAATATATTCAAACACATTCAGTATCATATTACTGTATATTGTACTCGGATCGGCGGCTGCATTTGGCAACAAAATACTGTAGCGACGGCCTACATTTCCCATCATGCCTAGTGCTGGTTTGTTAAGTAGTTTGTTAAGTTTGCTGTGTTATGTTCCACAATGCAAGTGTTACTTTTTGTTTGTAATGTGTCTGTTCAGAACATGGTGGTTTATGTTGGTGATTGTCACTTTTGTGCTGGTTTATAGTTTTAACCATTAGTGAGGTGGCTGTTACATTTCTTCAGGCCAGCTGTATATTGCACACTCTGTCCTGAATTCTTACCTGCTGTGTTGAAAGTCTCTAATGTGGTGACATTACTGAGAGTTGATGCTGACTCTCATCTTGCAGTACTTGCCATAGTACTGCAACACAGTTATAGTTACATTTTATGTATAAGAAACACTATAAAGACATTTGAAACTGTTAAAATTAACCCTGAACCTAAGATTGAAAACAAAGTTTTGCCCTGAGTTATTTCTAATTTAACCACAGGAGTATTTTTACAGTCTGTGTTAGCTACAGCTGGTTTGTTTCACTTTATTTTTCAGCCTGACATTATTAGTTGACAGGGAAGTCAGCAGTGGTTGCTCAGAGTAATTAACTTAAACCTGCAATACTTGATTTTTTTGGCCGCTTGGGGCCAATTGAAACAAGTTGTGAACACGGACATATCATCACCTTTTAAGTTGATATGCAAACAGGCGCTCATGTACACATCCAGCAGTAACAGAGTTTTTAGCTCTGTTTTTGATATATGGAAATATCTGTCTCTTTAGCTGCTAAATGCTCCACTATGTTCACCAGCTGCTCTCTAACTGTGTCTGTCTGCTATTTGCTGCTGAGCAGGTTGTGTACGGTGGCTTTTTACAGATTTTTCTCTGAAAATGAGGCTCTGAGAGCGCTGAGAGTGAACCAGAACAGTGAAGTTGTGTCTGGACAGATAAACAATGAACTGAAACTATAAAGGTCTGTAAAGCTGAGAGGAGCTGCAGATTCAGTTAATAATACTCTGGAGGTTCATCACTACCAGAGACACCTTTAACCTTGTTATCACATTTTCACTTGATGGATTATTATAAAAATATCGATTATGGCCACTTTAAAGCTGCAGTCGGTAGGATTGAGAAGGGAGTCGACTTAGCTTAAAAATTTGAACGAGTACAACTTCCAGGTCACTCCGTCTCCGCTGTGCTCCAGCTCGCCTCCAAAGCCCCTCCCCACAGAGTCGCTCGGTCTAATTCTTTCCTTTTAGCTGCTTTTCTTCATCGGTCTTCTTCTGTTTACTTGTCTTTGTCCTGTAAGCTGTTGTTGACAAAGGAGGGATGAGCAGTTTTCTCATTGCTTTGTTGTTTGGTGGTTGTTTGTCCGCCATTGCATCCGCTCACTAAAGATACGGCACTTGATGGAGTTATTGCATACACGGGGGAGGGGAGCTGCTCGCAGCGTGTGCAGGAGCAGTGATTGACACTCCGTCAGATACTCCTCCTGCTCTGATTGGTTGTTTTGATTCGAGTGCGGTGGATTCTTGCAAATGGCCTCAGGAGCAGCAGGTGGAGCCAGAGGAGTATGATTTTTTTGACAGATTATCTGTCTCATGTACTACTGTCAGGACATAGTGACAGTTTTAGCAAATATGACTAAAAGTTCTTTTTATACAGGTTACCTACTTCAGCTTTAATGTAGATTGAAGAAATATGCTGATTTCAGAGTTGTTATTTTTGCTTGTTGCATTTTTTGTGACAATTTTTCTGTCCTATTTTTCATTCATTTCATTTTGAGATGTTTTATTTAAAGTCATAATCTCAAAGATTTTCATTTTGTTGTCTTTCACAGCACCCATGGCGATAATCGGTAATTGCAGATGTGTTTTTGGACCTCACTTCAGTTTCACTTTCCTCGTCTGTAGCCATCGATCATTTCTTTGTTCGGCCATAATAACCGTTTACTCACAACACTAGCAGAGACCAGAAAAAACAGCACGCCGCTTCACACACAGGTTAGTTGAAGAGTGAGTCTGTTGTGTTAAAAGTCTTGTTAAAAGCCGAACTGTGCACCGCTTGTGATTTTTCCGGGAAAGTTGCTGCCGACACCCGGGTCGTAATACTGCAAATGCTGCAGGCTTTCATCAATGGGCCATAGGCTCAATCACCATTGTGTTACCTCATTCGGTGATAGATAGTGACTTAACAGACGTTTATTTAAATGAAAATCTTCGAGATTATATCTTTAAAGTGTAATTTACCAACCTGGTCTGAGCCTAACTCCAGGGGGGGGAGGACGTGGATGTGTGCTCAGTTGCTCAGTGACATCTGCTGGCAGGTTACAAGAGGGCTCTTTAGAGGTGGAGGACTTTTCCCCTCCTGAATCTCCTGAAGCGGACATTAGTGTGGTGGAGGACCACGGTGGTCCCGAGCCATATCAATTCGAGCAGTTGGCTCCAGCCCCAGTAATGCCAGAAGCCAGGCAATGCAGTCTCTGACGGGCTGAACATCCAATGTTTGGGTCCGTTCGCGGAGCGGCTGCTGCATTACATTTCCACTATAATCAATAAATCGTAACGTAATGTTAACGGGTTGGGGGAGGTGGAGCTGCCCACCTCNACAGGAATTGGCCTCACTGTTCCAATACTTTTGGAGGGGAGTGTATATAAGGGGAGTGAGGAAAGAGGGAGAGAAAAGCAATAAAAAAAAGAAGAAGGAAGAGTGGGAGGAAGAAGAGAAAGAGAGGAGAGGTGATAAGTTAAGAAGAGGTCGGGAGGTTGCAGATATTTAAGAACAAAAACAGACAAAACAGACAAAAACATAGGTTTTAACTCCCCCTACACACAACCTCCCCCGGTAACTCATAAACAACGTCCTCACACATCCGCACACACCCACTTACCCACTAACCCAACCCACACTCTCCCGTTCCCATTCTCCTGTCATCCATTCATCCATTCTGTTGCTGTCCTTCCATCACGAACCTACAGCACAGTCATACTCTCCCTCATCAGCCCCATTCCCTGTTACGATATCTGGACTCTAGATTTAGAAGGGAAGAGATAGAGAAAATAGAAAAGAGATATCCGCAGACCGAACAAAATGCCTTATAATACTAGGCCCACTTATTTCATGACTTCCACAGTTTAAACATAAAAAGGTCCACAGTTCATTTCTTAGTTAATTACTTAAGTCCAATATTGTCCTTACTTGAGTCTGACGGTTTTCTCTCTTTTTTTCCTGCATTTCTTCATCTTAAGTGTTCATACTCTTAAGAAAGAGATGGATGTTTCTTACGGAGTTCCAGTAGGGCCTCCTGTGGTGTTGCAAAGTTCATTCTCTCCTCACCTTCTTGCACTTGCAGGATTGACGGGTACCGAAGCTTGGTTTTTATATCCAGTTTGTGCAGTTGTTCTCTCAGGGGCCAGAACGCCTCCCGTTTCCTCCGTAGCTGTATCGAGATGTCCGGGGTGATTCTGTACTTAGGGATCTCGCTACTTCGTCCTCGTTCTCTCGTGGCCTTGAGGATCTGTATTTTCTTCTGAAGATGATGCAGTTTAAATATGATAGTACGGGGAAAACGCGCATTCTCCTTAAGAGGGCTGAGGCGGTGTGCGCTTTCAAAGTCGTCTTCCTTCATTTTTACTTTCCACTCTTTATCCGAGAGTTTGACCAGGAAGGCAAACATCCCCCCATTATCTTCCTGCGATTCAGGCACATTTAGAAGCCTCAGATTATTTTGGCGATGACGATTTTCAAGTTGGTCGATATAATCCATTGCGAGCTGAAGTTTATTTTCAAGCTCTGTGATACGGCGTTGATGAGCGTCCTGTGTAACCACCTGCTCATGCATATCACCGATTAACATTTCTGGTTTTTTATCCAGAGCGTCCACTCTTTGTACCACTGATAACAGAAGCGTGTTGGTAGCTGTTTGGAGATTAAGAAGTTTGTCTAGCTTACTTTCCAAATCATCAAACCTTGCATTTGCTCCAGCTGGCATGTCTGCCTGAGATCTTGTAACGTTAGGCATCGCAGAAAATTTCAGTAATCTTCGTCTTTCTTGAATTGTCGTAGGTCCAGCTCAAAGATTAGAACATTCTCTTTTACTTTGTTTGGTGCTCGTGAAGTTAAATCTCTAAATTTCTAACTTATTTGACCATTGTACACCATGTTGTGAGGGGACTCTAGCTCTTCCAACCTCTCACGCCGCGCATGCTCCCATGGGGGAAACGCATTTCCCCCCGAGATAATCTAGCCTCTATTTTGTTATAAACAAGTTTCTCCAGTTTATTTTGTTTTCGTGGTTCGCACAAAACAAACAGCCCTCAAACTACCCCCATGCCCATCCCCCATCCCAGCAACCTTGACCTCCAGGATAGTTATTTGTGTTTACAGTCACAATCTGAACAGGACTTGCAGCAGTTATTATCTAGCGAACTAAACTATTACTTTTTTGTATATGCTATTGACTCCTGATTTCGTAATTTGATTCCATTTTGTGATTCGTATTTTTCCCCTTTTATTTCTGTTTCTCAACAATAATCAAACTTGAACAACTTTATTCAACTCCCCTATCCCCCCACAACAGCAACCCCCACCACCAGTGGAGTTGTTTGTTTCACACTCATTCACAACATGTACAGTCATTCCTTAGTAATCTCAGCCTAGGATGTCTTAATTTGTTATTTATACTTTGTTTTATATTCCTTTTGCAATGACATGTATGATCAAAATCTATAATGGTATTGTATGTATGTGTCTTGCAGCTATGAGAAGATAAGGGTAACGTCTACACCGCAGAAGGTTTGCCAGGTTGCCAGACCCAGCAGTGTCTTGCATTTTGGCTGAATCTCTCTCTGACCGGTGAGTCTAACTTGTTTTTTGTTTGCTATCATGTGCAATCAGAATTGGCCCAAATAGCCCTTTTCATTGATGTGCTCATGAAGAATCATCGGGAAACCAGCTGAACTTGTCAAGACAGATGCCCTCTCTCTGGTTCATTTTGATTTAAACTTGATTCCCTAATTTTCAGAGGTGATGACTTCTCTGTTGCTGGTGTTGGAGAGCTGGATACCAGCAACAATGAGGGTGCATCACTACAGCAACTTGATGCAAGGTATATTTTCCATTCCAGTGACAAATATGGTAGCATATGAATTATATCCTGCATTCTTGGTGNCTCAGGATATAGTAATTCAAGTGGTCTGAGAGATAACTACACTTCTGCACCTCCTCTTGGCTCTGTTTTCAGGCTGTAGAAAATCTAGCCCGTGACAGGAGACTTCGGCCAATCACAGGTCATTTCAGAGAGAGGGCGTTCCTACAAATACAGATGCGTGTTCATGTCCCTGCAGATGGTGAAAGGCAGATTCAATGGCGGAAAATCCTGCGGAAAATGTTGCTATTCCAGCATTGGCAACAAGTGCTTACACTGCAAAGCAACCCGAAAAAAGGAAGACGGACTTATCAAAAAGAGAGTCTAAAAGAGAGTCTGACAATAAACGCAATAAAACACGTGTCAATATCGGCGAAGCGTTTCAGCGGTGGAGAGAACTTCGAACTCACAGTATGTCATCTCAAAGGGCTTTGCAGACCCATAAGTTTGCAAAAAAAAAAAAAAAGTAATTCTCATAGACTTGCTGCTATATAACGGCATCGGGATCACAGTCACTCGTACTCAATACAGTACTGTATCGACTGCTAATCATTCATTCCAATCATCCTGATCGTTGTGAACTATACTATAGCAGAGAAATAAATGTCCTTGGTGGTAATTTTTTTAAATTGTTACAAGTGCAGTGCTGGTTCGGAAGGTGCTGATTGCTTGGTCTCCGGTCTCCGGCATTTCTCGAGAACTGCTCATCCAAACAACTTCACACTCGTGTTTGGCATCGATCAACCCCGTTCAGTATTGTTTCTTGTCCCATGGGGGAAACGCATTTCCCCTCGAGATAATCTAGCCTCTGTTTTGTTATAAACAAGTTTCTCCAGTTTCTTTTGTTTTCGTGGTTCCTCACAAAACAAACAGCCCTCAGACTACCCCCATGCCCATCCCCCATCCCAGCAACCTTGACCCCCAGGATAGTTATTTGTGTTTACAGTCACAATCTGAACAGGACTTGCAGCAATTATTATCTAGCGAACTAAACTATTAGTTTTCTGTATATGCTATTGACTCCTGATTTTGTAATTTGATTCCATTTTGTGATTCATATTTTTCCCCTTTTATTTCTGTTTCTCAACAATAATCAAACTTGAACAACTTCATTCAACTCCCCTATCCCCCCACAACAGCAACCCCCACCACCAGTGGAGTTGTTTGTTTCACACTCATTCACAACATGTACAGTCATTCCTTAGTAATCTCAGCCTAGGATATCTTAATTTGTTATTTATACATTGTTTTATATTCCTTTTGCAATGACATGTATGATCAAAATCTATAATGGTATTGTATGTATGTGTCTTGCAGCTATGAGAAGATAAGGGTAACGTCTAAACCGCAGAAGCTTGGACGCATTGCCAGACTGCCAGACCCAGCAGTATCTTGCATTTTGGCTGAATCTCTCTCTGACCGGTGAGTCTAACTTGTTTTTTGTTTGCTATCATGTGCAATCAGAATTGGCCCAAATAGCCCTTTCCATTGATGTNTGGTTATATTCTGGTCTCAACATTAGTGATGAGCAGTAATGTGATGTTATTCTCTTATTATTTCATTGTGCTCAGTATGACATCACTGGATTTGAATGCTGACAGCATCAATGTAGATGAGTTCAACGACATTCGGAATTCCATGTAAGTTTATCTGTTTGTGAATTTCCTCTTTATATTTTGGGCATGGGCCCCTTTGTATATTGGCTCAAGATAATATTACTAAATCATTTTATCCTGTCTATAGCATTGACTGGGCAGATGACACCTGGTGTCCCGCTGACGAGACAGAGTCTGTCTCATCTTTGGAGGAGGAGGAGACCTGGGAAGTTGACAGTGATGACGACAGTGATGACGATTTCGTGCCCTCTTTGTGTGTTCGGTAAGTCACAAATACCCTTTCTCTGGTGTGTGTAATGATCTATCCATCTATTTTCGTTGTTTAGTCTTTTTTTGTGTCACGGGAGGGGGTTAACATAATAGGTGTCCTATAAGTCTGCAATGATATTGCCATTTGATAGTGCTTTGTTTGTGATTCATAATATTTTCCTAACAGAACTGGTGGTGCTCTTCGTACCAGCATTCGCTTGGATGCACTTCCAGCCATCAGTATGAAGGACACTGTACATGACTCCTCAGACATGGGTCCAACTCCCACAGATGCACCTGAGATGCCAGAGAAGCTCCAGGCCCAGAGTGAAAACGAGGTCATTGGCCAGCCAGCTTCCATTGCCTATCATCTAAACTTGAAATTGCTGGCTGAGTACCTTCTGCTGCCCATCCCCATGTGTACCGCCAAGGACCCTGTTACCTTTGCAGAGTGCCAGGCCCCTGGACCATTTCAGGTGAAGGTCAAANGAGACTGAATCAATCAGTTGGCTATTATTTTCCCTTTACGAAGGGTGGTGCCCCGAGGTTGGACTTAATTTCAATTAATTCCAGTTATTTAATATAATTATTAATTATTTTTGATAATTATTAATTATTTCTGATAGCCATACATATTTTGTACACCTTTAAATCGTTGATCCCCAACACATATTATATACAGTCTATGGTTTAGACCCATGGCATGTGTTCCTTTTTGAATAGCTTTGAATCGTTCGTCTCACAGCGCTTTTCGTTTATGTAATAGGCTACCCGGTGTTTGCTCGCGATCCAGCTTGAATGGTCTATTAAGTCAACTTCACTTCAATATTGCATGACGAGTGTATTTAACTAGCTGGCTAACGTCAGTGGAAGAGCAGAGGCGGTATATCTAACTTTAGCCTAGCAAGCTAATTAACACTACATGGTAGAGCTAATCACTTATTACGCTTATCACACTTATCATTGCTATTTCAAAGTGTTTATTTGCTGAAATTAGGTCGGAGTGAGACACTGTACTGTATGTAAGGAGTGAGCTGGATTTGGAGTAACATTTTGTTTTTTGAATAAAATGGTAGAAATAAAATTTGTTTTTTATTTTTTTTATTATCCGATTAATTGATTAATCTAAGAAATTGACAGATGAATCGATTATCAAAATAATCGTCAGTTGTAGCCCTAATGACAATTACGTGCCCCCTTTGTGTGTTCGGTAAGTCACAAACACCCTTTCTCTGGTGTGTGTAATGATCTATCCATCCATTTTCTTTGTTTAGTCTTTTTTTGTGTCATGGGAGGGGGTTAGAGTCTATGTTCACATTCACTGAGTGCAAGGAATGTGATTACATAACAGGTGTCCTATAAGTCTGCAATGATATTGCCATTTGATAGTGCTTTGTTTGTGATTCATAATATTTTCCCAACAGAACTGGTGGTGCTCTCCATACTAGCATTCGCTTGGATGCACTTCCAGCCATCAGTATGGAGGACACTGTGCATGACTCCTCAGACGTGGGTCCAACTCCCACAGATGCACCTGAGATGCCAGAGAAGCTCTAGGCCCAGAGTGAAAACTTCCATTGCCTATCATCTAAACTTGAAGCTGCTGGCTGAGTACCTTCTGCTGCCCATCCCCATGTGTACCGCCAAGGACCCTGTTACCTTTGCAGAGTGCCAGGCCCCTGGACCATTTCAGGTGAAGGTCAAATCCAGGGCCACAGCTGCCATCATTGAGTGGGTGGGTATTT
>NTHP01000793.1:412350-427000 GCA_003416845.1 Oplegnathus fasciatus
GGACAAAAGATCAGAAACAAATTTGGGGTAAAAACCTGCAGTCCCATAAAGTCCATTGATGCACAGATTACACAAACAAATGTACATGGGTTCATGGAAGTTCTGATCCCGTATTATGGTTAAAATGAGAGACACATTTACCACCAGAATTGCACAATAACACAGTAAAGTGAGAGAGAAAAGTGTGATTCTGTAGGTGACTGTCACACTAAAGCCAGACAGTGAAAATAGAAATATACTAGATGTATTATTCATCTTGTGATAATCCTGTAAAACCAAACTGTCAAAAGTGCTAGACAGTATTTAGAAGACATGATACAATTGTTGTGGTGCTGCACAGAAATGAGTAGAGAATTTATGGTTGGTTGTTACAGACTCCCCTTTTTTTTGGCTGGACCACAGAGGGCCAGCCCTACAAACGCAAAAGTCTGTCACTGAGTGAGAAAGTTACATGATTTTTCGGCCGAGTGTTGGAGTTTCCTCATTGGCCGTTGCTCTTTCAAAATGAATAGGCGGCAGAAGTGTTAAGAGTCCTGAAATATCCTACTCAAGTAGAAGTACTGTTACTTGACTGAAACTGTACTCAAGTAAAAGTACTTGTGTAAAAAATGATTCAAGTAAAAAGTAGCTCACTTAAAAGTAAAAGTTACTTAGTTACTCTCCTATCCCGTGATTTTTATAATAAATACATTTTGCCTTTGATGTATGTTTCCTCTGTGAACAGAACAATGTAAAGGTTTATGTGAAGAGTAATAGGTGTTCCAACTAATGTCATGAATGGCTTCATAAAGCACAGGGTTATGAAAGCTATTGATCTGTAGCCCTCAGCTCCCAGTTATAATTCAAGGGAAACTTCGTTATTTCTACACCTGGGCCTTATGTTTACATGTTTTGGTGTCAAAATGACTAGAGACAGACCTTTTGTCAAAGAGTAAGATGGTTTGTTCAACCAGAAACAGCAGTTATATCACTCTCTTCAAAGCCACCAGACTACATTGACAAAAACGGTCATTTTACCTCGCAGAACACGGGAGTTGCTGATGGTCTACCACTGCCTCGATTGGTTAGTTTGTTTGTGTTGGATCTGATCTTACGTGTGTTACGACGTGTAACGAGGCAGCGGTAGACCAGCAACTCCCGTGTTCTGAGAGGTAAAAATACTGTTTTTGTTAATGGAGTCTGGTTGCTTTGAAGAGAGCGATCTAACGGCTGTTTCTGGTTAAACAAAAAACTTAACTAACCTTAACCTTATATAAACGTCTCCTAATTTTTACCAACACAAACTGCCTCACATAATACATAACGTAACCCATTAAACATAAAAGGTCTCCCTTTTTGGCTAACCACACGCACACTCGTGCGCCACAACTTTCCATCGATTGGTGTCTGGTCCAAGTCAGTTTTTTTTCTAGCTTGCAATATCCGTTGATCATTTAAAGCAAAAATAAATAAATATTTTACTCAGTAACGGATGGATGTACAAATGTAGCAAACTACTTTACTTCATTTAAAACATACTTAAGTAAAGGTAAAATTACAGACTTTGAAAAATACNGGACGACAATGCCCCAGCTCATCGAGGTCGCATCATCAGGGAACGGCTGCTGGAGGCTGGGGTACCTTAAATGGAGTGGCCTGCACTTTCTCCAGACCTGAATCCCATAGAAAACCTATGGGATCAGCCGAGTCGTCGTGTAGAGGATCGTAACCCCACACCCCAGAACCTCAATGACCTGAGGGCAGCCCTTCAAGAAGAGTGGGATGCCATGCCTCGGCAGACAATAAGTCAACTTGTGAACAGCATGAGCCGTCGTTGTCAAGCTGTAATTGATGCTCAAGGACACATGACAAGTTATTGAGACACTGACATTTTTTGTTGTAGTATACCCACCACTGTTGTTAGCTTTTGTTTCAATAAATTGTTTGAGATGAAGAAATTACCATTGCATGCTTCTACTTAAATGCCCTACTTTCATGATATATCACTGTCGCATGAACTTTTTACATTTTCCATAAATTTCACCTGAAAGTCGAATATCCCTAACTTTTTGTGAGTAGTGTATATGTAACAAATGTAAAATAACATATTTTTGCATTATGACAAACATCGTCATGTATTTTTTTATTTTCAGATGTGTAAAGTTATCTATGCCGACCAAAGACACTAACATTAGCAAGATAGCCTTACGTGAATTACTGAAACTTGAAGCAGCGACTGCTTCGAATTTTGGGCTGTTGGCTAATGTTAGCCAGCTAGCGATGCTATCGATTGAATAAAACATTGTGCTACGTTATTTCAAAAGTTTAGCTTATCATTTCGTCTAGAAAATAAACAGTGGCTTTTATTTGGTCTATAAAGGAAAAACTTCCAATGCAGGATCGGCTAACGTTACTTTAGCTGTTGTTGTCATCATTCTCTAGCATTATTTTACACTAAGCATAAATACTGTTCATTCATTGTTCAAAGTTGTTCATGGTAGGTAATTGTGGTCTGTGACAAAGTATGTTCTCACCTGTGACTCGGCCATGGCAATTGTTTATGTAGTTAAAAAGTAACCGGATGACCTGACGAACTCCTGGGCTGGCTGGCTCGCTGGCGGTTGCCTCCGGTCAGGTGTTGCGTGCATGTATGAAGCGCGTGCATATGCCCATGCTCGTGTGGTAGGAGGGGCTTAGGGCCGAGAGGGACCAACAGAGCTGCTCGAGGGGGGCAGTACTTTGCCTTTTCCAAATTCCTGCCTACCCAAGCTTTAAAAATTCAGTAGAGTACTTTTAAGTTGCTGCGCGAAGTTACCCGAAGTTAAGAGTAGAGGTGAGCTCACACAAACCTGGAGTGCTCCTGAGTTAGTAACAATGGAAGTTAAATATGTCTGATTAACTTTAACTATACTCTATTTGTAAGAAATGAAATACTGTCACACATTATTGTTTTGATTTCTATCCTATCTGTTGATTAACTGTCGATTTTTAAGAACCAAAAGAAGATGACATTTCCTACCTCTTTCTTCTATTCAGGGCAGTGCTCGAAGTGGGCCAGTACTCACCGGTACGCAGTACCGGCACTTCTAAATTTTACTCTTTGGCATACCGGGACTTTTTAATGCGCACCGGCACTTCTCACAAGCTGCCGGTACTCTTTTCTGCCCTCTCCATATCAGGTTCTCTCGGCGATTAATAATGGCCCTAAATAAACTGCATTACCCAGGGGCCACTACGTGATGCTAACCTGTTCCCGTGCTCGCCTGCCTGCTTTTTTCTGTCGGTGGCTAATCGAAGTAACATTACATTAACCGTAGAATAATGTTGGCCTGGTTCCAAAAGTGCACTAAGAGAACACGAACAGAGTCAGACGAAGACACAACAGAGCTTTGAGCATGGTGATGCAGTGGTGCTTCGTTTATGTGGAGGGAAGAGAAAGTATCCAGGGATTTCGCCGGGGATACAAGTTCGGTAAAGTTGGAAATATATTCACAGATACAAACTTCCTGGTTCAATAACTCATAAGCAGCACTGGTTCAGGGCCAAAGCCATCTGTCACATCAGCGACTCCAAATAAAATACAGAAGATGAAAATGTTAATTCAGTTCAAGATGAACTAACAATGCCAACTTGAGGCTGTTCAATCTTTGATTGAACAATGTGTTTCATTTACGTTTGGTTTCCTCCTAAAAGAGTTCAAGGCCTAAACCCATAGAGAATGCTCAGTTTGGGATAACAAACCAATAGACTCCCTGAAGTATTCAAAATAAGGCTGAGAATAGTGGCACCATTTTGGCAAAACCTGTAGTTACCCCAAATTCAACATGACATGTGACTTAAAATTTCATACAACCATAAAATTAGTCACAATTTATAGATTTTAACCCAAGTACATTACAGATCTGAGTAGGACTGACCCAAATGTTCAAAGCTTCGAAGCTTCTACCATTGCCATGGTAATCGACGTCCAAATCAGTATTCGAACGCTGCAGGGTTTTTTTTATTATGCGTATTCCTACATATGAGCAAATTTGTTTTTATGGGCTGTATGGGTCCTCATTTCTATCGCGCCACATCATACAGTATGATCTTATATTTATTTTTATTTGAATAACTGTTGACAACTAGGCAAACATTATTGAAGTCATAGCAACTACTATAAGTCTAGGAAATATATTGTCCAAACCATGAGCTGTACAAAGAAACATGACTCTACAGTGCACTCTAGACCATCACACATTGGTTTATGTGTGAATGTGTTTTTGTGAAGGAAGCGCCATCTCATGGTGACACCCTGCAATTGAATAAATGGGCGTGTTTACAGTTGAATCTAGACACACCCTGTCAGGAGACAGGAGAAGTCAGGGGGACTGGAAAATGGGAGGAAACTGGTTCCCAGCCAGCTGTCAGCCACAGAGCTTCCGGCTGGCAGGCACAATTCTGAGTGGCTGGGACTGTACATCCCATAGAGTATGTGGTCCATTTTTTCCAGTACTTTATGTATTGTTCAGAATGTAGTCTTAAGGAAAAGGTCAATTTCTCGTACAGTGTATTTCGTTGACAATTGCGAACCAGTCATCTTTTAATGCCAGAGTTGCCTGCAGCCACTTCCGTGTGACGGCTTTCTTGCTCGCAACCAAAAGTACTTTATATAGGTATTGATCCTGTGCCATGAGTTTGTCCGGGAATTTTCCCAGGTATAATGTGACAAAAGAGTAGTCAGTTTCTATTCCAAGAATGTTCCTTGTTTCTTTGGTAATCTCTTTCTAATATGAATGGACTAGAGGGCAATCCCAAAATATATGAAAATGGTCTACCATTGATTTACCACACTGCCTCCAACATTCATCCTGTCCCTGAGAACCCTGCTGTATAAATTTCAATTTTGGAGTCCCAAAATATCATATTATGTTCTTCCAGCAGAGTTCTTGAGGTGGTAGTCCTAGCCTGGCCTTCCCAAATATCATTCCAATCATCCTCAGATATCTCCAGGCCCGATTCCCTTTCCCATTTCTGTTTGACCTGGACAGTAGAATAATTTTTGGTGTTTTGTAGTCTATTATATATTCGTAATACAAGATGATTGTTGTCTTTAGTCTTTTATGCGTCAGTGAATATATTGATCAAATTAGGTTCAGTATCCTCCATTTGCTTGATTTCCTTACTAAAATAGACTCTGACCTGGAGATATCTGAAGAAATCTTTTTTTCCAAGATTGTATGCATTTGAAAGGTGGTTAAAAGGCTCCAAGCCATTACCAGTAGTTACAGTGCAGTAAGCTGTTACACCATTATGTGCCCACTGCCTAAATCGCATATCTAGACCAGGTGGGTTTAAACTCTGGATCATATGCCACCCATTTCAGTATTCTCGCATGCTTCTCAAGGTGAAACCTTTTGCAGGTTTTAAACCATACCCTAAGGACTACCTTGGTCTATCCAGATAGGAGTACTGGTATCTGTAATTACCTAATACAGACTGTGCTGGTAATTCGAATTGCCTTAATTCCAAATCTTTCCATTTGGCTGAACAGTCTGGATTACACCTGTATACCAGCGGTCTTCGCTGGGTGGCAGTGAAATAGTCCTCAAAGTATGGTAGGGAGAGTCCGCCCTTGTCTTTAGGTAATTGTAGGGTCCTATATTTAATCTGGGGCCTCTTACTGTTCCACACAAATCTTGGCATCATCTTATTCCATTCACTGAAGTCTTTAGGGGGAACTGCAACAGGAAGTGACTGGAATGAGTACAGAAACCGGGGAAGTATGTTCATTTTTATTGTATTAATTCGGTTTGACATGTCTAGTGCCAATATGGTCTATCTGTCAAGGTCAATGCTTTAATTGTCTTAGTAACAGGACCATAGTCACATTCATGTATTTTGATTTTGTTTATTGGGATCCAAAACTCCCAGATATTTAATAGCAGGAGAGTCCCATTTAAAATTAAATCTGCTTCGCAAGTCAGCATTTGGTGTAAAGTTATGAGAAAGTATTTGGGACTTATGTATGTTCAGTTTATATCCAGAGTATGAGCCAAACAGTTTAAGGAGGGACATCAATTTGGGTATACTTCTCTCTGGGTTTCTCAGAGTGAACAAAATGTTAAAATAAAATAAAATAAACTTATATTCAATATTCCCAATTAAAATCCCATTAATCTCTGGATCCTCCCTTATTGCCTGAGCTAGGGGTTCTATAAAGAATACGAAAAGGGTGGGGCTAAGTGGGCAGCCTTGGCGACACCCTCTCTCTAGCTTGATGGATTGGGATAGGTGCCCATTAATTCTTATTCTAGCTGTGGGGGATGCGTATATTGATCTAATGCATTGTAATGATCTCTCATTGAAGCCAAATCGCTGTAGTACTTGGTAAAGATAACCCCACCCAACCGAGTCAAACGCCTTCTCTGCATCTAGGCTGATTAGCGTTGCGCTGATATTTTCCTTAGTCACATAGTCAACCATATGCAGTGTTCACCTAATATTGTCCTGTGCTTGTCTTTCTTGGACAAACCCTGTTTGGTCTGGGTCTATTAGTTCAGAGACAATATCTTCAATCCTTATGGCGATGATTGACATAAATAGTTTATAGTCCGTATTTAAAATAGATATTGGCCTATATGAACTACATTCTCCCTTATCCTTGACCCCCTTAGGGATTATTGATATTATCGCTTCGCTCCATGATTGCGGCATCTGTTCCTCTTTAAGGGTGTAGTTAAAGCATTTGAGGAGCATTGACATCAACTCAGGTTGGAAGGTTTTCCACCATTCACCTATGAAACCATCGGATCCAGGCGTTTTGTTTGCTTTTAGTCAGGAGATAGCACTGTCCAGTTCGGTGATGCTCTGCAGTCAGCACACTATTCTGGTGGTCTCCTATTGAGGGAAGATCCAAAGATTTCAGGAATTGATCAATTGTTGAAATATCAGCTTTATCAGGTTGGGTGTACAAGTCCTTATAATAGGCCTCAAAGGATTGCTGAATTTCTTCTAATTTGTAACACATTTTATAATTTCTTGGATTTTTTATTTTGTAAACAGTTCTCTCAGTTTGTTGTTTACGTAGCCTCCATGACAGAAGCTTCATATCCTTAGGACCAGTTTCGTAATGTTTTTGTTTGGAGAATCTCATTTTTTTTCTCATTTTCTTCATCATAGATCTTATTAATTTCTTGTTGGATACATTTTAGTTGGGCCAATATTTGTGGGTCTCTTCGAGTGGAGTGTTGAGTTTCTAGGATCTTCATTTTGGACTGCAGTTCTAATAAGTGTCTTTGTTTTTCCTTTTTCCTATAAGCAGCAAAAGTTATAAGTTTACCTCTTAGTACTGCCTACATTTGGTGATACTGTTCCGTTATCATTATTTTGCAAGTACTCTTTCAATTCTTTTTTTATATATTCTTTATATATTCTATCATTCAGTAAACTGGTGTTGAGTCTCCATCATGCATCCTTCTTTTTATTATCTAGGTGCAGTATAAGATGCACTTCTGAATGGTCTGAGACGTCTCTAACACCTATCTTGCGTTCGCTTATCCTGTGATTGAGATAAAAAAAATAATCCAATCTGGAATATTCTGTGTAGCGAGGGGAGTAGTAAGTAAATTGCTTTTCAGTGGGGTGCAGGTCCCTCTATATATCTATCATGCCAGATTCCTTCAACAGTTTCCGCATGATCAATGAATTTTGGTTTGTCCTCTTGTGCTAGTTTGTAGTTTAGATTGTATTTGAATATTCCAGTCTCTCCCACAGATTAATGTCCCTTATGACTCTTGGATTAATAAATTGAATATTTTTTTGATAAATGATCTATCATGGCCTTGTGGCATATATACATTTAATAAAATAACTTCATTGTGGTCTGTTTTGCCTTTAACTAGAATATAGTGACCCTCCTTATCTTTAATTTGAGCAGTTTACTTTATTTCTTTCTGTCTGTGATGGCCCATTGCAACCTGAAACATATCCTTGAACTTGGATATAAACAGCTACAAAAATATGAACAAAACAGAACACAGTATATGTAAAACAAATTGACTTCCACAACTGGAGAGCAAGTGTACTCCTTAAGTCTGAAGGGAAGGCCTGGTTTAAGGTAAGGGCCCCTCTTTGGAGCAAGTAGTAGGATTGCTCCTTAAACTGCAGCAATTAACATTTTGCTCTACTATGGCAGTTTCTCTTACAGTTCAACTCTCCCACTTTCATGATACCATCTTGTCTTGAGCTAAAAGGTAGTCAAAGTGTCCATTCAAAAAGAGAGAGAGGAGATGAAAAAGGCTACATCAGAATTTTTCCAGATTATCAGACCACCTGTTGTAGTTGAATGGAGCTAGCCCCGCTTTATCATTGCTGTTGAGATCAGGCCACCTTGGGGCTGGGGAAGAGAGTGCGCAGCTTCTGTCGTATCTGCTCCGGGCAGGATGCTTGCTGATAACGCTTTTTCCCACGCCATCTTATGTGGTTTGGGGGTTGGGCTGGGTTCTCTATCCTGGGTGATGGAAAATCCTTTCTTCTGCAGTCTTGCATCTTTGTAGATCCTAGGTCTGCTATCCAGAAACACCTTAAGCTTGGCGGGCGGTGGGGTCTGGAACCGCACACCTCTCTCCTTGAGTACTCTTCTTATTCCGGCATACTCTCTTCTTTTCCTCACTATTTCTGTCAGGTAGTCATGGTCAAAGTAGATTATTTTGTCTTTGTAAAAAACCTCCTTCTTTTTCCACATGGTGGACAGAACCTGATCTTTGGTTTTGTACTCCAGAAAGTTTATCACTATGGATCTCATCGGAGCATCCCAGGATGGTCGCGGGCCCAGAGCTCAGTGGCAGTGCTGTATTTTCAGTTTGGTCTCATCCAGTGAAGTCAGCTCCAGCTTCAGAAGTTTGGCCACAAATTCCATTGTGTTATTATCTTCCTCACCTTCAGAGATTCCGTAAATGCAGATGTTATTTCACAGAGATCGTGATTCCAAGTCTGTCACCTTTGTTTGCATGGATTCCTGTGCCTGTTTCATTTGTCAGAGCACCTCTTCAAGCTCAAGGTTGTATTCCTCTATTTCGGCAACACACTGCACAGGAAGTCTTTCCTGATATCTCCCAAGGTGTGGTGAATCTCGTCTCTGAATTCAGTGAATTCTTTCTTCACATCCTCTCTCAGTGTATAACGAAAGGAAATCAGCTCACTCTTTACATCAGAACGTATTATCTTAATCTCAGTGTGAATACTAGCCAGTAAGCTAGCTTCGGTGTGCTCAAGTCCATCCGGGCTAGGCCAGTTAGCATTAGCGTCGTCGTAACATTCCATGGCTGATTTCACGTTTTTTTCTGATCTTGTGGTCACTTTACCTTTGGCTTCGGCAGGCCAGATAACAAAATGTTACAGTAATCCAATCTGGATGAAACAAAGGCGTGAATTAGCATCTCTGCATCAGCCATGGACAGAAAGGACCTAATTTTAGCGATGTTGCGCAAGTGGAAAAAGGCGTTCTTGGTGATTACTTTAATATACTGATCAAAAGAGAGTGTAGGACTGAACATGACACTGAGATTCTAAGATGGTAGACTTTGGGATATCACACAGTTGTCGAGAGTTGCAACAGTAACTCGGTTTAATAGAATCTCTGCTCAACATAGACACCAGTTTGGTCAAGCAACATTTAGCACTCCTACCCTCTATAAAAGAAGTGTGGACAGGGTTCTTGTAGAATAAAGTTCCTTAAATATTAACCCTGAAACCCAGCGTCAATTATCTTGACTTTCCTTCCGTGTTTTAGATTAACTTCTTTTTCTTCACAAACATGACTGTACTACCCATTTAAGTCAAAATATAAACCCCCAATACGGTAAAAAAACTTTCAAATCAAATGAAACACCACACAGGAATATGGCTAAAGAAGTAATGTCTTCTTATTTAGAAAATATAAAATAAAATGAATGCAAATAAATAATTGGTACAATGTACACTTTAAACCCCAAATATACTTAAATTCTACAAATATTAGTGGGCCCACAAACTAGCACTCACACACATATAGCCGGCATTGCAGTTGGAAGCCGAAACGAAATGGTCGCTTCACTCAATTAATGAGCAATAAAATAAAATAAAAAAGGTACCTGGTAGCCGGTGCAGTTCTGTGTTTTCTTTTTGTGATGTGTCCACCTGTCAGTCAGTTGCTGTGTCTCAATTTGCGTACTTCTGTACTTACACTTGCTATTTTGAGTGCATAAGTGCGTTGACAAGTATGGTAAAATGCAGTGCACTTTGAGTACCCGGATGGTGTACTCATAACGGTCAAAAAGTTGAGTGTGGAACGCTGGACACTTCTCACCCTCAATGGTCACCATCTTGCCTACGTAGCAGAAGGGGCAGGACCACCAACCTATGAAAATGGCGGCCGAGGCTGCAGCGGTTGTAATAAGCTATGTAAACTTTCACCTTAGCAGTCAAATTTGAGGCAAGTAATAAGCAATCCAGTTGCTAAATCTTCACTCATATTAGAACTACAAGGCCTAATTCAAAAGTTTGTTCCAACTTTTCGTAAGACAAGGGCACTACTGCACTGCCTGCGGTTGCCACTGCTTTCTTGGCCGTGCTTCAAGCTTGTGTGGGAGATGTGTCAGCCGGCCGTGTAACAATGGCCCGTTCAACGCTGCTTGCAGGTTTCTAATATATAGTTTTCATATAATTATATTTAGTTAACTATGACCTGGCAATTGACTGGAAGAAAATACATACATCCTCCAACCAGCGGGGGCCGATAAAACCTGCATGAGAGGGCCTTGTTGGCGATAATGCTGCAGTTCACCATTAAAAAAAAGAAAAAGAAGCGGTCAAATGTTGCAATCGTCATTTCCGGTAAGTGCACAACGGCCGCGTTCGATTTGAGACAACATTATCCTGTCGAAATTCACGCACTACGCAATTAAGTATGTAGTGTACACAGTGTACTACATGGAAGCGTACTAACGGAAGTACGTGAATTGAGACACAGCAATAGTATTTTGGAGTGTTGATTGAACCCTCCTGGAACAAGAGAGACGAGCCTTCTGTGTCCTTCGATCCAACGTGGCCAGAGGAACTCTGAGCAACCTGGTAGCTCGTAGCTCTATCTGGTTTTCCTCAGTGTTTCCTCACTGAAAACGTTGAAATTCCACTTGGTTAGCTTTGTTAGCTAATTGGTGGCCTATTGTCCTTTCACTCTTTTAGTGAATGTACTGTATAGCTTATTATGCTACTTAATTAGCTAGCGTTACATGCTGCTCACTGCTGCTCACGAAAAAACATAACTCCCGTCGCAGAATGTCGAGTTGGCAGTCCAGGAATTAATCCACAAATTGGTATGAACGTTACTTAAAACTTCTTACTTTATATTCTCAGCAAAGCTAACGCATTTCTCCAAACTCTTCGTTCCTCTTCTTTGTCACACAGGCACTCCCTCACTCTTTCTCGCCCACTCGCTCCCTGATCACCCACTTCTCTCATGCCCACAACCAATTGGAACAAATTATTAGCTCAATCACCACAGTTTTACCAGTACATATTATGAAACATGTTTTTAACTAAACATTGACGCTTTTAGACTTATTTATTCTACAATATACAGTACCATAGTTTTCAAACATGAAATACATCTCCATATTTTTACCTTGTTCATCAATATGAAATGACTTTTAATCTCAGATTTAATTATCATGAACTCCTTTTATTTAGACTAATGCATAATATATATTTTTTTCTTTACTGGGTTACAAACAACTTGACCAAACTGGTGTCTATGTCGTGCAGGGCCAATAACTAGCATCTTAGTTTTATCAGAATTTAGGAGCAGGAAATTACGTGACATCCAGGATTTCACGGTGGATAAACAGGCCTCTAGATTTCTAATTTGAGCATCATCATCTGCCTTAACAGACACATACAGCTAAGTATCATCAGTGTAGCAGTGGAGATTTATTCCAAAACTGCGTATAAATTTACCCAGAGGTGAGATATATAAAGAGAAAAGCAAAGGGCCAAGAACAGAGCCCTGAGGTATTCCACATTTCACATCAGAAAATGGTGATTCAATATTTTTATAAGAAATGCACTGTGTTCTTTCGGATAGATACGATTTTAACCATGCGAGGGCCGGAGACGCTAAATTGGTTTTCGAGATGGTCTAGAAGTATGCCATGATCAATAGTATCAAAGACTGCACTGAGATCCAGTAGTAGAAGCAAGGTGGAATTAGCAAAATGTCATTTACCACTTTAGTAAGCGCAGTTTCAGTGGAATGACGGGCCCTAAAAGCCGATTGAAAAGGTTCAAGGAGATTACTGTTAGTTATGTAGGCCGAAAGTTGCTGAGACACAACTCTTTCTAGTACTTTTGTGAAGAATGGAAGATTTGAGACTGGTCTATAATTATTCAAAGGATCAAGGTGTGGTTTCTTAAGTAAAGGTGTAACCACAGCAGTCTTAAAGCTAGTTGGGACAGTGCCATTTCTGAGTGATAATTTAACAATATTCAGCATTGTAGGTCCCAGAGATGGGCAAAGATCTTGAGAAAGTTTTGCTGGTACGGGGTCAAGGAGACAAGTGATTGGTTTTGAAGCTGAGGCCAGTTTAGACAATGTCTCAAGAGAGAGAGGCTTATCATTTTCTAAGAACTGAGACTAGCTGGGATTCTGCATATGAATATCGTACGACCAATTCTGCAGCGGTAGCTGGAGATGACGAAGTAATTTTGTGTCTTGTCTCATCTATTTTATAACAGAAAAAAATCTAAGAAGTCATGAGCTGGAAAAGGTGAGCAGCTGACAAACGGCTGCTTTTGAGTAAGTTTAGCTGCAGCGTCAAAAAGAAATCTAGGATTATGTTTATTGTTACTGATTAAGTGACAGAAATAAGCTGTTTTTGTAGCAGACAGAGTGAATATTAAAAATCACCAATGGTTGGAATTTAATTTGAAAATAGATTTAAAGATTAAGGCAAAACCTCCACCCTGTTTAGTGGCCCTAGAGACATGGGAATTGGTATGGTCAGGTGGGGGGGCTTCATTTAATGGCAACGTTTCACAGAAACCAATCATTCTCCAGACTATGCTCAAGAATTAGATCATTTATCAATAAGGCTTTGGAAGATAGTAACCTAATATTATAAACCAAATTTGAGGGTCTCGTTAGGACTGCAGTTAGCAATACTAGATGAACCAGTGGCACTACTAGTAGATACCATTTATTATTAGTAAAAGGTTTTGGTGGCCAGCACACGTGGCGATGAAGGGATATAGTAGAGATTTCCTTAGATGTTTCGTTTTGTAAGAATTTACCAGGTGCTTTCTGGGACATTTCATCACCACCAGTGGTGGAGATTTTCCTGGCAGGACATATTAACTAAGCTAGTGGACTCCAAATCTGCACTAACTGTAAACCTAGCAGGCTCTCTAATCACCTGTAACCTGCCGAGTGCTAAGTCCCTACTGTCAAACCTGACATAGGCGTTGTGTCTGTCCAACATTTACTATGTTTCTATTAGACTATTAGCCGTCAATCAAAAATGACACTCACTTCTGTGGCACTGTACAGTACTTTATATATAAATTTAACATTATAGTCTTGATAGTATTAAGTGTGGCAATCCTGTGTTGTTGGACAGCTAGCAAGTGAACGCTACATGTTGCCTTGCACAGTAAGACATTGTTTACCATATTGTTCAATTACCATGGTTTGGTATTTCAGTAAATGCAGATTGTTTTTGGAAGGGCCTGGCTCCAACTGGAAAAGATGGCACCAACTGTAAAGCCATTCTCTGGGCTTTCAATGGCTACAGTGTAAACCAATGGGTGATGTCATCACTTGCTACGTCCATCTTGTATACAGTCTATGCCAATGGCCCACGCAACATGGGTAAAAACCAAGTTGTAACAAACATATTTTTTGTGTAAGATTCAATTAAGCTTGGGCTTAAAAATCACAATGATGTAATGCTTATTGTAAAGAAAACCAAATTGTTGGATAGATAAACCAAAGTATTGGAAAAATTGAAATTCTGACCTGACAATTGCACAAGAAGAAAAAACAGGGGAGCACCAAAGTTCACAGCAGCCCTGAATATCAGCATCCAATTGCATGGCATTCAGTTGTCTTGACAATTCAACAGTTGTCAAAACTTAATGTGGCATTAGATGAAAAGTGAGGGGATAGGATCCACCCTCTGGAAACCATGGATATCAACAATTTCCCTCGGGATGACGAAATAAATATCTTATCTTACATACTTGCTTAGGGTTAGGGATAGATTGCTGTCCTCGTCAAAAGAAATTAACATTGATTGTTGGTAGGAAACTCGAAACAAACGGTTGTCTGTCATGTTGAAGTCATACGCTTTCTTCCACCCCGACTTTCTAGCTACAAAGTTTTGTGGCTCTTGTTGAAGCAAAACTATGGTTTGCTTAAGAGCTTAGATCATAAACAAATAATCAAAAGTACCAGATTGAATGTATATCCAACATATAAAGTGTGAAGATTATGTTTTAGCATGCAACATAAAAAGATCCTAAAGTTTTTAAAAAATATGGTCTGTGAGAAACTGATAAGTAACTGTGTCACAAAACCAGTCTAAACTGCCTCAGAGTGGAAAAATCCCCAAACATACAGGAATCAGAGATATGCCAGGCTGTGCCCAGGGGGGGG
>NTHP01000794.1:0-11092 GCA_003416845.1 Oplegnathus fasciatus
GACTTTCACAGTAAAACATTAATAATGTTTTATTAACACTCATCCCGCCTCAGACTTCTGTTCTCTTCATGATTGTTCCCCTCTGCTTGAACAGCTCAAACTAAAATAGATAACCCAGCTAGCTAAATTAAGTTTGCTGAAGTTAAACTAGTCGCCTAAAATCTGCAAAGTAACTTGTAAGTAGAAAAACAGCTGTTAGACAAAGTAAAGAATACAATATTTCCCTCTGAAATGTAGTAGAGTAAAAGTATCAGAAAAATTTAACTACTCTAGTAAAGTAAAAATACCTAAAAATGTGTACTTAAGTGCAGTACTTAAGTAAATGTACTCTGTTACATAATGAAGTATGAAGGGAGTTGGGTTTGAGCTCAATAAATGCTGCAGTGGTTCGGGTCTTTTCGACCCAATCAAATCTCTAATCCATGTCCCAGCATGAACTGTACTGTTTGGTAATACAACCAGGGGTGTTGTTTAGAAATGCTGATGTCAACCTGTCACCGCCAACACCAACACTGGAAACTTTGGATTTTTTGAAGATTTTACACTCTTAATTTATATTGGCCTATCCAGTTAATTCTTCAGCTATCTTGTCTTTAAAGCAACTCAACGGAATTTTGTGTTGATTTTGGCGGTCCCTGTGGACAAAGGCGGTAGTGTTTCACCTAACATTAGGTTACATGTTCCCTCCACCTCTCTCCCTGCCACTTCCACGAGAGGAGAGCGGGCAGCAGCTCTGGAGACGGACCTTCAGTCAGCGGCTGAAGCAACTGGAATTCATCCAGAGCAAACCCCAGCGCTGTTTCACTGGGCACCGACCCGGTGGCAGGCATTAAGAATAACTATTAAAAACTAATAGAAATAGCCAATATTCTCGCTGTTGGTCATATAGAGGCATCAGTATTAAATTGAGATTGTTTTATAACCAGTTAAAAACTCTGTAGAGTACTTTTAAATTTGATTTCCCAACATGAAGTTCTAAATGTTCTATCAAAGCTCACAGGAGCTCCACACAGGAATTAAATTAATTTATTTATGTTGGGCTAAAATTAGCCCAACTTTAGTTATTGGGTCAAAATGTTCTGGAATCAATCTATAAAATATCCACTATGTGCATGTTTTTTATGGATTTATGTATGGAAAGAAAATAATAGACAGTAACATGAACAGAGAATATAACTAATAATAAAACTTTATCATCTTGGTTTATGTCTGACAAACTGAGCAAGGAGATGTCTTTTCCAGCTGCCATCTTTGTTTTGGAAAAAAGAGATGCAGCTCTGGAAACAGACTAAAAATCTTTTTTAGTGTGCAGCAGATGGAATATTTTTTGTGTCTTTGGATTCTGGAAATGGTATTTTCCTGCTGTTGTGCAGTGGTGGAAAGTAACTAAGTACATTTACTCAAGTATGTACTTAAGTACAATTTCGACATACTTGTACTTTAACTGAGTATTTCCATTTTTTGCTACTTTATACTTCTACTCCACTACATCTCAGAGGCAAATATTACACTTTATACTTCACTACATTTATTTGACAATTATAGTTACTTTTTACATAAAAAAACTTGATGATGAACTATGATGCAGTACTATAGTACTAATCCCAGTATACCCAGTAGTACACAAAGTATCTAAAACTGGCTCCACATTGAAGAACTACAACATTAAAATACTCTCATATGTATTCATTAGTGATAAAAAACAAAATAATATAATATTCTATAATACTACAACACTGAAACATATTGAGTACTTTTACTTGAAGTACATTTTGCTGATAATACTTCTGTGCCTTTACTTAAGTAACATTTTGAATTCAGTATTTTTAGACCGCAGTATTTCTACTTCTACTTCAGTAAAGGATCTGAGTACTTCTACCTCCACTGCTGTTCCGTTACATATGTGACCTTTAAATAATATAGCGTCAGAGTGATTGATGTGTTTTATATTCTGTCTGTGCTTCTCCATATTTCTATTAACGTTAATATTTCACTGCTTTGTGTCTTGTATTATGAGTTGTTTTAAATAGTACCTGACAGTATAATGCTGTCCTGTATGATGTTTTTTATTAATATCCTGTTTTTATTTTGCTCTGCATGTTTATCATGATCTCTTTGTCATTTGAATGTTATATTGTGTTTTCAGAGTGACTCTGTAACATGTGTCCAGACTACAGAGGACTGTTGCAGGAGCTCGTCTTTATCTCAGTAAAAAGGATTCTACTTTAACATCAAAGTTCACTCATCTCACTGGTTATCTGATTCACCGTCTACCTTTAATCTCAACAGGAGGAAACCTTCGACCACTGGAGGGCGTCAGAGTGTTAGACCTGACAAGGTAAGAGTCTGTCTGAATACTGCAGTAATATTCTGCTTCATGTAGTTTTTTATCAGAGATAAAGTTGTCAGATTTAAATGAAATATTTTAAAATGTCTGCAGAGTTCTGGCTGGTCCCTTTGCCACCATGATCCTGGGAGATCTGGGAGCTGAGGTGATCAAGGTGGAGAGACCAGGTGAGTCAGCATCTCTGGTTTGTTTGTTTGTGCCTTTCTTCTTCATAGTGCATCTCTGCCTGAGTGTGAGCAAAGGATTGTGGGAGAGCTTTGGTGTGTTTTGTTGAACAGGTGCAGGTGACGACACCAGAGCCTGGGGTCCTCCGTTTGTCAGAGCAGAGAGCGCCTATTTGAATCAAATCCAGTCTAAAAGTGGACGAATGAAGATTTAAACCAGGGACTACAGTATCTGGTCAGCAATGACCACACATTGCCACTCATGCTCATGAACCCACACACATTATACATTACAGTCTGTTTTTAAGTTGAATGTATGTTTTTGAAAGAGTTGTCACGACTTTTCTTTCTGAATAAAATCACATCAGTCAGTTTTGACCAGAAACAGATGTTGCTTATGGCAGCCACCAAATGGGACTGTGGCACCAACACATTTTTTAGATGGTTTCAAAACAGTATCCTGGCTAAACAGATACCAGTCTGTGATAATCCCTCAATATGTTTTCCTCTGGTCTTAACTATAGTCAAAATAATACGTGTATTTTACTTCTTTTACTGAAAAACGAGTGCTTTTATTTCAGATCTATACACCATAAATCCCAACTTGTAATAATGGCAAGGAATGAAGTTGGCTATACGATGCCACACATCATCTTAATATAATTTATGCTTTATGTTTGCTTCATGAACAGTTAAAATAGACCGGCCAATTTTGGCCATAATAGGAAACAAGGAATGAACACAATAGGATAGGATGTGATGCTGTCAAGACTGAGTGAAGACTGGAACCAGAGAAAACATGAATAATAAAAGATGTTTCAGAAACAAATAATCAGGAAAGAGAAATATTATTTTAAGACACCTCAAATTTCCATGAGACTCCGTGAGTGTTCTGGTGTCTAAAGATGAATCTTAAACATTTCTTTAAATCTTTAGTTTTCTCTAAACACAGCTCAGTGTCAGCTGTTGCTCCATAATTTACTCTCATCTTGGATTGAGGTGCTTTTAATTTCCAGAAACAGATTTTTGATGTGGATCAAACAAAGAGGGACAATCTGGCCAACTTTCATTAAAAGTCAGAAAAAACAGCAACAAAGCCAAAATGTAAACCGTTTTTTATTCTATTTATTTAAATTCAGATGTGACTGCATGTAGAGATCACGGCTCTATTTAAGTTTTTCATTATTGATCATTTCAACTTGTTCTAAAGGGAAAAATCCTGCAGGAACAGTGAACATAAACAGATTAGAACATAAAATAACAGAGGTGGAAGAAGTACTCAGATCTTTTACTTAAGTGTAGAAATACTGTGTTACAAGTAAAAGTCCTGCCTTCAAAGTACAACAGAATTAGCATCAAAATATGCTTAAAATCTGCAAACTAACTAGTAACTAAACTTATCAAATAAATGCAGAGAAGTAAAAAGAGCATGAAGAGCTTTTAATGTTGTAGTTCATCAATAATGAGCCAGTTTCAGATGTGAACAACAACTTTGTGAACTACTGGGTATACTGGGATTAGTAGTATAGTACAGCATCATATCATATGTTTATTATGTAAAAAGTAACTATAATGTCAAATAAATGTAGTGAAGTATAAAGTGCAATATTTGTCTCTGAGATGTAGTGAAGTAGAAGTATAAAGTAGCAGAAAATGGCAATACTCAGGTAAAGTACAAGTACCTCAAAATTGTACTTAAGTACAGCACTTAGTATATATACTACTTAGTTACATTCCACCACTGTAAAATACATAAAAGTATAATAACCTGCTGTCAGGCAGTCATCATCATCATCATCATCATCACCAGTTTAATATGAAAGACCCATCAGCAGCATTTAATAGTTTGATGACATGAGAGAAAGAATTTCTCACCCAGTTAGACCTGACATCAAAACTAAACTGGGTTTTATTAAATCAGGTTCATTTGAACTTGTGTGCTGGATTTAATTTCAAATCCAGTTTTATCTTTTTAAATGAAGTTTAGCTATAATAATATATAATTATAATCACACTTAATTTGTGCAAAAATATGTCAGTCAGACAGAAAGAGTTCACATCACCAGTTCAACGTTCATGTCACGAGTTCAGAGAAACAAACATTGCATCCATCCAGTAAAACCAGTTTGAGGGGAAACAGTGGAAATGGTGACACCTGCTGGCAGAAAGCAGCTTCAGCAGGAAATCCAGAACATGAACGGTGGTGATGACGACTGATTCAACACTGATTTCTGTGGTTGACCTGATGTGTTTAGGGTCACAAATAAAACTGCAATAAACTGAACCTCCTTTGGCTTCAAAAACATGTTTTCCAGCAAAAACCCAGAGAGTCATGATTATTTTCTGTGTGCATTTCTAATAATTGTATAGACATGATTAATGAATATAAAAGATACAGTCTGCATGTTTATCAGTTCAGATTTTTGTTTTACATCAAACATCATATACAAAATTAAATAGTGAGGTGAACCACTAAAATCCAGACAATCAGTTTGTAGTCAGCTGAGAAACTTCAGTGAAGCCTTGACTGAATCCAGACAATCAATGATTGATCTGTTATATTATGAGAAATGGCTGGTATTGGTGGTAATGACCAGAACTTCAGAGAGGTCACCTTACACATGCAATATCAACTTCCACTGTTATTTAGAAATGTGTGGAAATGAGCTGCAAAACCCCATCGTTCCACAGGGTGAAGCTGCAACAGAAAGCAAAACAGAAATATCCATTTAAATGTCTTAAACTACAGTTATGTTGTCATAAACATTATTAATCTGTAGAGGCAGTTTGGGTCCAGCATGTCTGAATGAATCAAAAAAAGAGAGAAAAAACTAAGTCCAGCACCAGGTAGAGGGTTGAGGGTGGAGGAGGTGGTTGAGTGTGGAGCAGAAGGAGTGGAGGAGTCTCAGTGTGTCTGCAGAGACTGTGTAGAAGGACAGAGCAGCAGCAGAGCAGTCCAGATACACTGATGATACTCTGTCAGATCCAGAGGAACACACAGGGATGATGGTGGACTTGACTTTGTGTCTGACAGTGGAGCTGATCTCAGAGCAGTTCAGACTGCAGCACTGAGAGTCATCTCCACTTGTTGTGATTCCTCTGTCAGTCACTGCTGGATGAAGCTCTCCTCTCCACTCTACCTCCCAGTAACATGGCCCAGTCAGAGCCTCTCCACACACAAGCTGATGCTGCTGCTTCAACCTCTCTGGATCATCAGGACTCAGCTGATCCTCCCTCAACACAACCACCTTTCTCATCACTCACACTATGACGGAGACCACAAATTCCAGCTGATGAGAGAAGAAGACAGACAACAGAAGTCATAAATCAGAGTTTACAAAGACTCCCTTCATCAGCTGTCAGTCAGTGATGCAGCACATCCAGTATAAAGACCAGCAGGGACTTCAGTCCTGTTCAGACCAGAAGTGGAGCAGCTGTGTAGCGTAGCCAGCTTCCTTTCAGCTCTCATGTTAACATATAGGAGTGAACACACTGAGCTGGAAGCTCACAGACCTACAGAGACTTTGGGCATCAAGTCTGTTTACTCTGCAGATTTCACTGAAGTACACAGTGGAAATAAACTGAGAGTCCTGAACGCATCATTACTGCAGAAACAGAGAGATATTCACTGCTCACTTCAATGATGGATTTACTGCTGTTAGGGTTCAAAGCTGTTCAAAACCAGCGTCTCACTGACATCTGAATATTTCATCTACTTTTGAAATATTACATGACAAATATGTAAATATGGAGTCTGTTATAAAAACATTTGGACACAACAAATGACAAATGGACAGAAATATATATGATGTTAAAGATCCTACATGTTCATACAAAGACTGAACAGCAAAACATCAGCTGGGATTACCGGACTTCAGCAGAGATTCTGGTCTGTAGAAAGACCACATGGTTACCAAATGTAATAATGGTTCTTTGAAATAAGAGCCAGTGATTTGCAGGCTTCAGTCCATATGGTGTCACACACTCTCAGAAATAGGGATACAGTTTCTGTCCCACAAGGTACAATCGCCACTAATGTTCCCCCCAGGGCTAATTATTGGACCTCAAGGTAACTATATGCATCTTTTTGAGGGCAAAAAAGTACATGTGTTCCCAAGCCGTAAAAGGTACATATATGTACCGTTTCTTCTAAATGTTAAAGGTCCAGTATGTAGGATTTAGTGGCATCTAGCAGAGCTGTGACAAAGATGAACTGATCAGTGGTTTAGTGTTGAAATGAGAGAACAAACTTTGAGATCAGATTTGATGGTACGACAGTAATGCTGTAAGCTGTGTCAGCTGTAATCCAGCTTTATTTCCTGTAGACATGAACAAAACAACAACAGTCGTTGTGAGGAAGTACCAACTCCCTCACTAACTATTTGCTAAAGCCCCCTTTGTTTAAGAAAGGTGGACATTCTCTCACACACAGTTTTCTTTGTTTTCTTTATTTAATGTATAGCGCCAATATCAATTGAAGAAGAAGATGATGATGTATATTTGTTGTTAACCATGTCAACTCTCCATTCTAGAGTTCTAACCTGATAGGCCAGTTTGAACTGGAAAGGCGGACTCTCATACTATATATGTGAGGGGAATGGGGGAGACTGGACTGTTTGATTGAAGAGCAGCACCAGAACAGTTTTTGAGCTGTATAAAGAAAGAGACGTTTTCTCTGTATGTTTTTTTTCTTTGTTTAATTTTTTTTGGAGACTGAAAATAAAAGTCTGCCTATTTTTTCAGCACACCTCCTTGCCAGCGTGATGGTTTGTCTTCGCTACATGTCTCCATGATGCCATGCACCTCACCTTACGACAGTCGTCTTCACATCAACTCAAACACATGATCACAACAAGCTTCTGGCTCGTCTGATTGGCTGACTGTTCTCTCTCTCTCTGTCTTTCTGTCCAATCCTGAAGCCTGTCACCATTCTCCTCTCACAGCTTCACTGAGGAAAGCAGCCACTGAGAAGGTTGGAGGTTTACCAGGAAAGTCTGCTTTGATACTAACTGTGTTTAGTACAATACTGCTGAAACCAGCATGGACTGACTCCAACCCTCTACTAACCTTACAGTCTCCAGAGTCTCCAGTCTCCAGTGTGGACTCTCCACAAGATCAGACAGCAGCTTCACATCTGAATCCTGCAGGTTGTTGTTAACCAGCTCTAGCTCTTTCAGATGGGAGGGGTTGGACTTCAGAGCTGAGGCCAGAGAAGCACAGCTGATCTCTGACAAACTGCAGGAACTCAATCTGAATAAAGAATAAATGATGTAACTTTAGAAGACAATGTTCCTGCTTGAAATCATTCAATGTTCAATCATGCAATCTGTTCAGAGCTGAAGAAGGTTTAGAGTGTAGAAGTTTGGGTGTAGAAGCACACACCTCCGCACATCTTCCTCCAGTTTGTCTGTCCCTGCCTCACTGGCTTCATACTTACTTTCTACTGTATTGGAGAAGGAGGTTACACTTCAACAATGGGATTCTCAGTAGAGTGCTAGACCCAAAATCCAATATTCCCAAAATGTATGAAAAGGTAGCACATGTCAAATTTACAGGTCAAGGAGGACAAAGTACTCCCATTTCACTTTTTTATTTGGCTCACATCACAATAGAGAAATGCTTACATGTTTCAGCAGAGTTGATACACAGCTGGGAGTTGGACCCAATTATTTGGGAACCAATCACTTTTCTTATCCCATGGTTCTCGATACAGGGACCAATCACATGGAAATAGTTAAATCTGATTCAAACCCCATTACATACAATATGAAGCTTCACAAAACACTGTTTCTGGTCATTATTGATTCACTATTAAATCCATACACTAGATGACAATAAAGGGACATTTGAATACACTCCATTCATGATCTTAAGGTTGATTCTACATTCTTAAGTGGTCAGTGGTCACATTCATAGTTTGCGGGTTTCAAAAGATCATAAACAGTCACTCAAAAAACATTTTAAGCTGAAGTCATCGTTAAGTCCATATGGTGTCACACACTCTTAGAAATAGGGATACAGTTTCTGTCCCACAAGGTACAATTGCCACTAATGTACCCCCTAGGGCTAATTATTGGACCTCAAGGTAACTATATGCACCTTTTTGAGGGCAAAAAAGTGCATGTGTTCCCAAGCCGTAAAAGGTACATATATGTACCGTTTCTTCTAAATGTTAAAGGTCCAGTATGTAGGATTTAGTGGCATCTAGCGGTGAGTTTGCAGATTGCAACCAACCGTATACCCCTGCCCTCACCCCTCCTTTTCCAAGCAGTAGGAGAAACGACAGTGGCTTTCAGGTTCATTCGCACTCGACAACTGTTTTTTCCTACGCTGACATTAAGGCGATTTAACTAACTTACTATCGGAACTAAGATGTTATAAAGTTTTATTTAACCTTTATTTAACCAGGAGTAAAAGACTCATTGAGATTAAAAATCTCTTTTTTGATAGTGTCCTGGCCAAGACAGGCAGCAGCACAAATAACATCCCAGGCCGGGCAACAGGAGCCAGAGTTGCTGCTGAAGCCCCACGAGGAGATATAATCTATATAACAATGGCCAAATACCAAAAAAAGTTTAGATTTGAAGGTTTTACTGTTTACTTATTTGTTTAAGGTAGATTTCAACTTGTAGGCTATGGTTGAGTAGCCTTGAAATAAAATAAATAAAAAAAAGTGGAAGGTGCTGAATCCTGAGTATAGATAAATGACTCATTCAAACTGAATTAAATATTGGACCTGTTCTTCATGAGCAACATTCTGGCAATAAAATGGTATTTTTTCAGACAGACAAATCAGGAGAAAGTGAGTTTGTTCATGCCTAAGGGTACAAATAAGTACCCAATGTCAAGGGTACAACAGCTGTACCTTAGGAGGGTACTGCCCTAGTGACAAGCCGTTGTACACCTAAAGGAACAAATTTAGCACATTATTTCTGACAGTATAGTATGGAGTGTGTATATCCAAACCAAAACTTACTTACTACCGCCAGACTACTGTACATACTTACCTGTATTATATATACTGTCACATACACATACTGTACATATTTATACTACTATATCTGACCTATAGTGTATTCATATTTATATTGCTGTCTATATTTATACTCCTGCACAGTATATTTTGCCTACTGAAACTGCTGTACATGTTCATACTGTTCATATATTAGTGTATTCATATCTACCCCTCACTTTTTATTCTATATATTGCCACTCTATACATGTACATTACCCTGCACTTTTTGCACTTCTGGTTAAATGCAAAACTGCATTTTGTTGTCTCAGTACCTGTACTCTGACAATGACAAGTTGAACTAATCTAAGCACAGAAATAAAAATGGTGTCTGACCTCAGAGTCTCCAGCCTACAGTGTGGACTCTCCAGAAAACCACACAGCAGCTTCACTCCTGAATCATGCAGCTTGTTGTCTTTCAGGTCCAGCTCTCTCAGATGGGAGGGGTTGGACTTCAGAGCTGAGGCCAGAGAAGCACAGCTGATCTCTGACAAACTGCACTCTTTCAATCTGAATAAAGAATAAATGATGTAACTTTAGAAGACAATGTTCCTGCTTGAAATCATTCAATGTTTAATAATCTGTTCAGAGCTGAAGAAGGTTTAGAATTTGGAAGTTTAGAAAATGGAAACTCCAAACACCTGAACCCAACAGGATGCAGGTTCAAAACTATAAAAGAGCTCTCATCAATATTAATGACAACGTGCTGCTACTTCAATAAAGACGTAGTGACTTCACCTCTTAAACTTTGCCAGCTCCACCAGTGGCTCCATCTATACAAACTCATGTTGAACAGCCAAACACAGATAAAAACCCACAGAAATTCATTTAAGATTCGACTCAACATCCCAAAGTTTCCAAAGATGCCAAATATGTCAGGATGAATTTTGGGGAAATGTGAACAAAAGACATCTACAATATTTCTTTTAGGAATAGTGGAGTCATAAAATCAAAGCATCTTCAATTTAAACTATTCAGTCAGTATAAGCATCATCTAGCTTCATAAAAATGTTGGAAAAAGCAAATCCTGAATATATTTGTTATTGTCTTGATAGTTGAAATAGAGATTGTCTATTTATTTATTGTATATATGTATTTTTATTATCATTTATTTAAAAAACATGATAGTGAATATAAGATGAAAATCAGGTGTTTAAGAGATTCAGAGTGAATTATCCAGTGCAGGATTTTTCTTGTTATATTAAGGTTTTAAATCTGGAGCTCAACATTGCTCTGCCACAGTCAATGGACTAAACCACTGAAGAAGAAAATAGACTTTAGCATTAAGATACTCAGTGTGGATCAGTATAATATCAGCCTTATGTCTGCTGTTTAGTGTCACCACAACTTTCACATCATATTAATTTCCTCACAGAAGTAAAAAATGGTGTCTGACCTCAGAGTCTCCAGTCTACAGTGTGGACTCTCCAGTCTAGCAGACAGCAGCTTCACTCCTGAATCCTGCAGCTTGTTTTCACTCAGCTCCAGCTCTCTCAGATGGGAGGGGTTGGACTTCAGAGCTGAGGCCAGAGAAGCACAGCTGATCTCTGACAAACTGCAGCCCCTCAA
>NTHP01000794.1:49370-61537 GCA_003416845.1 Oplegnathus fasciatus
CTCTCTCTGTCTGTCTCTCTCTCTCTCTCTCAGTCTCTGGCTTTCTCTAAACAGCTGATCCGGTCGATGGAGAAGGAGCGTCTCCACGCGGTGAACGATGCAGAGGTGGAGCGCCTGATAGAGCGCTGGACGTCTGACGAGTGTTTCAACGCCGTCATGAACTTCTTCCAGGCCAAGTCGAAGCTCTGAGAGAGAGGAGGTGTGTGTGACATGAACAGTTGAGGATAAATAATGGTTTTTAAAAGTCAGTCCTCCAGGTGACGGAGGATCAGGACTGAAACCTGATGCAGGTGTTTCCTACGCACTGAGTTTATTTAACTCTTTATTAACGCACTTCAAGATCATTCTTCTTCTGGTTTTTATTTGGCCTCAAGCAAGAAGCTCTCAGACAAACAGATTCATCCTTAAATGAGAGAAGTAGATTGACTACTTTAAGGTTTAGTATACAAGTGACTGAACTCTTCCTCATCTCACCTCATCTCCTCAAACATACTGAAACGCTGCCCCACATCAGGGACCAGCACTAACACTGATGAACCAGTTTAACAGACCTGCCTTCATTCTCACCGCAGCCTTCAGTCTCTAAGTGTTATTTTACAGATCATGTCAGTGTCTGTCCGGCTGTGAGCTCCCATCATGATCTAATGTTCGTAATGATTTCCAGTGTGATTACATGAAGAACCGTTCAGCTTGTATTTGAACTCTGTCGATAGTTAAAGTGCCTTTAACACTTTGTAACATCTTTAAAGTCTCATCTTTCACTCTGTGTTCAATAAAAGGACAGAATTTGTAATTATACGAAGGAGGAGAGTTGTGTTTTATGTAACTGCAAATAACCCAAAAGATGAACACACGAGCGGATTCTGTTGCTGGTTTTGTCCTCTGGAGGACCGCCTTTTTTCTTGTGTTTGAGAAATACAGACTATTAGCTTTAGTGTTTTAAAAGTGATGCAGATCCGTGTGTTTCAGCAGGACTTTGAGGGAAAGCCTCTGGACTAGTTTCACAGCTGATCCACCAGGTGGCAGCACTCACCTGCACATAAACGACAGCAGACCTCAGACTCTCTCTCAGTTATATGTAAAGTTGATGCAAAGCAGCCTCAGTTATGTGTCTCTGTCTTTGTTAAAGGCAATAATAATGCTGCTCTGTATTAAAGGAGCAGTCTGACATTTTGGGGGAAAACCTTGTTTACTAGAAAGTCGATAGAAATGAGTTGTTTTTGTACTTTTTTCTTTGTACTTTGCAAAGTATTTGGATGTTTCTCAGATTTAATTCTGCACAAACTTACTCGCAGCCCACAAACATGCTGTAAAACGACCTAAACAACATTCAGCTCTCACGTTAACTCGCTTCGGACCAACCGGTGATACAGTTTGAGCTTAATCTCACTTATTTTTACGGATCATCATTATCAGATTGTTTCACTATATAAACTGTGATTATGAAGACTTCATCAGTTCATAAAACCTCCTAATGGAAACACAATAAATGAAAAAGGAAATCATTAGTTTAAGTGAACTCATTAAGTAATCAGAGGGTAGAAAATCCTAAATGACGGGAAGATTAATGGAGTCCAGATGCATTTTGGTTCATTCTGTCTGACTTTCTATGCGTTCATGTTTGTCTTCAGCCTCTTTTAAACTGTCCTCACTCCACCTGCAGGTGTCCGTTTTTCAGCACAAACTCAGCTAAAAGTCTGACTTCACATTTTTGCCATGAACCCAAAATACATTAAATAAAACACAGGTCCCAATAAGAATGTACAAATACAGCAGAGAACTGTGAGAAATTAAACTATAATACAGTCGATTTACATGCAAAGTGACTGTTTTTGTTCCTTTTTCACTGAAAGTCTGTGTCTGCCTGTAAATTACTGAATATTCACTCACAGTTTTACACATTTGTTTAAAAAGATGTTTTATGGTCTACAGACATAAATGAGACGTGTGAAAACTCCACATCAGCACTTTCTGCTGGTTTCCTCAGCTTGTCTCTGCAGAATGTTTAAATAGAATTAAATGATGTTGGTGTGAATAAAACCTGCTCAGTGAATTCACAGATGAACAGACAGACTCCAGATTAGAAGGAAATTCTCATTAAAACAATCCATTGTCCGTATTTCAAGGACCGGAGGGGAATGTACTGCACGTACAAAGTTAAATCCAGACAAAGAGAAAGTATATTGATACACAAATTAGTTTTTGAAGGTACTTTGTGTCTCAGTTCACTTTACAAATACAAATACAACGGTGCAGTTTTTGTGCCTTCTTTACAGCAGTGGGCTGTGAATAAAGAATAAAAACTAGAACATCAGAACTCAACAGGAGACTGCAGGGCTGATGTCCAGACTGGTGACCTGATGGGGGACGAACCAAGACCATCTCTGTCTGTCCCGGCCACCAGGAGGATCCACAGGATCCAGCAAGGACAGGACTGGAGAAGCTTTCAGACTCTGACTTTATCTCAGGAAATCGTCTGAATCGATGGATGAAGGTAACTTAAAGAAATACTTCAACATGAAGTGAAATCCTCTTCTTCTCTTTCTCTCTGAGAGCAGGCAGCCAGTTAGCTTAGCTTAAAGACTAGAAACGGGGAAACAGCTAGCCTGGCTAATACCAAGGGTCACAAAATCCACCTCCCAGCACCTGTAAAGCTCCCAGGTTAACACGTTCTATCTCGTTTGTTTAATCTGAACAGAAGCTGAAGTGTAAAAACAAAAGTGTTTTCACTTCTCTTTAGGTCTTAAGGAGTCTGTGGTCCAGACTGAGTCCAGTGCAGCATGGAAGTCAGACATCACATATACAAGAAATAGAAATATGCAGGACTATTTCTTCCTGGAGTCTACCCTTGTTGCCAGGCAACACTTACCTAAACACATGTTCTGCTTTATTAACGCCGTGTTTCAAATGAGCTGAGAGTACCTGGATGTTGGATTTTGTATCGCCTCCTGAGCACAAGTTTAGTTTGAAGCGAGGGGAACCAAACAGAGCAGAAAATGTCTCTTTTCTGTTCTGTGACGTTCTGGACAAAAATTCTTGATTTCGCATTGTTAACCCTTTCAGCTGCTCTGACCTCGCCCTGCTCTGAAGGCTGAACAGGAAGCAGGACGGGCTCATCTGAGTTGTGGCCCCTGCGGGTCGCCGTACTTAAATTCCATTGTTGTCAGATTTAACAATGCCGTCCTGAGCTCTGGGACGTCCAGCGGGGTCTGCAGAGGCCTTTTAGCTCTTATATATTTATGAGGGATGTCACGGAGCTTTTCTTTTTTCTCTTCAGTCTGAAACATGTCGGGCTCTGCAGCCTCCCCAGAGCACCAAACTCAAACGCCCGTATAAATCTCAGCTCAGCCCCCTGCCTGGACCTGGACTGTATGGAGAAATAAGAAACCAGTGAATGTACCTGTTGCTGCTGTGACAAACACCGCCGAGTTTCAGCTCCAGCAGAACGTCTGCAGGAGGCCGACATGGAGCAGGAAGAGACCGGAGGTTTCAGAAAGGTGGAATCTGTGTTTCAACATTGGAAAAGAGACCGTTTCCAGATTTAAGTGTCAAGGAGCACTTTATAGTCTGGATCCACATTCACATAATAATGCAGTGAAAGGAAAAATGTCCTGAACAGGAAACTACCTACCTGGAAAACAAACTGTTACCTGGAATGTTAGTGAGATAAACTTTCATAATTAATTGATTAATTAATGAATTAGTGGCTTTAAGCAGCAGACTCGTTCAGAGCACACGAGCTGTGTCGTACTAGTTCCAGTGTGTTTTCATGTTCTGCTGGAGCTCTGCACAGTTTTAAATGATGTTATTATGTTAATAAGGTCTGTTTGACTCTCAGCTTTCTTCCTGAAAGTCCTTAAAGGACTGAATGGACCTTATGATGAGATGCTGTTAACTCTGGTGGAGAATGAACCTCAATCAGTCTGTCTTTTTGAACATCCGGGGACTCTGTTAACAATGTAAGTCTTTAATGAGTTGTGAGCAGACGTGCTAAAGTGGCGTCCTCTCCACGAAGAATAAACATCTGCAGACACCAACTCATATTTACGTTGTTTTTTTTTAGGCTACAAAAAATGTTGGTACATGTAGGCCGCTGCTACGTATACCCGACTCCACCTGACTGGACTTTTATCGTCTCCAGGTCGTTTCTCACGTCTGCTGCTGTCATGATACAACATACACACAAGTCGGTAGATTTGTTTATTTACTGTAAAAATCATACACACGTAGCATCAATACAATTATCACGTCTTGATGTTGAAGTTATCAGCAGTCTTATGGTCTGAGAGCTGCGCAGCGTCTAATAATCAAAAACCTGAAAAACTTGAACGTGGGATGTGTTTAGAGATCCAGACCCGGGTACACCGAGGCAGCAGGACACTGAAACTCACCGGCAGTTTGAGTACTTGATTCTCTTGTAGTCTACAGAAGTCCTGTTCATAACTGCATGTTTTAAAACGTTGTGTGTGCGTGTGTGACACGAGTAAATGATGGACAGAGTCTGTAATTACTGTCATTTATAAATGTTAGAAAAAGAAGAAGAGTGGCAACCGGACGAAATCTACCTCCTCCACTTCTGTGTTCAGTTTCTCGCTCTTTACTTTGCTTAACTCCGATAAAGTGATGCACTGCCAGAGGTTGGACAAAGTCATTATGTCACACAGGAGTCTTTAAAGCTGAACATGATAATCTGCCCTGACAAACACCTGCTGCTCCTGTTTTCTTACTGCCCTCCAGTGGTTTAACTTCTGGCCTGGCTGCAGTGATGTACAGGTGTACTCCAGGACCCTGTGACATCACTGATGGGTGTGGTTACAGATTTGAACCAGAGAGGACAGAGAAACCGTCCACACTGAGGTTAAGTCGCTCTTTAAAGCCACATTAGTTATTTTTTTGGCCACTGGGGGGCAGCAGAACAAACTGTAAACTCACGTCTGACATATTATCAGCTTCTAAAGTAGTTGTGGTGAACATGTGAACGGAGCAACATGATCACTCACAGAGTTGTGTTTGTGTCCAGTTGCTGTCTTTTACTTCTGTTTTTGGTCTGCTTTGGCTGCTGAGCAGGTCGTACAGTGAGTTTATCAGAAAACTGCTGCTGGAAACACAGAGACTGAACCAGACAGGAAATGTGCCGCAAAACCAAAACAGGGAGCTAAAAGAGGCTAAAAAGCTGCAGGGATGGTGATAGTTTCACACTGAACAGTCATGTGATTCGCTGTTAATACAGAATATTGATTAGTGCAGCTGTAAAATCACTGAAAACGAAAAGATTTTAATTTCCAAAGTGATCTGCAGCTATTGGACACTTTGTTTTGTCTTTTCGTGTTTTATCAGATTTATTCGACTTTTACAGGTTAAACATGTTTCTGTTCATTTCTCAAACTTCTCAGGAACATGTGAGCAACACCAGCTGCTCAGATTTATCCCAGAGAGTCTTTAGAGGAAGAAATGTAATATATTCCAGCGTTTTCAATCTAGGCGGAACATTTTCTGAGATTACAGTTTTGGGAATAATTACTCTGTCAGAATCCGATCACGTACGCCTCCAGTTCTTTTAAATATTAGTAAAGAGAGGAAAAAAGCTTTTCTGGATGTGGTCCGCTCGGTGTGTGTGTGCTGTCTGTCAGTCAGTGTGTGGCCTGTCGGGGGGTGGAGGGCTGGTGGACACATCCTTCAAATGAAACACTAGACAGGTGTCTGGAAAAAACTGCTGCCGAGTCTGCACTTTTACCATCCGCTCATCCCCTTCCTCCCTCCTCGTCGACCCCGTCAGTCACATCACTCTTCTTTCCCTTTTTCTCAGGCGGCCTCCACCGACGCCCTCTGAGGTTCTTCTTTTGGCTTCTCAAGTTCTTTCTCTGTTTCAATCAACCCGTTTTCTTCTATATCCGCTGTCTGGGTGTCTTTTTCCTTTCAGTTCAATTCAAAGTGTTTTTGTTGCACAAAACGGCAAAATCAAAGCAAATATAAATCTTTAGAGCTCGACAGAAAAAAATCAAAAATGGGTAAATGACTAAACTTGCTCCCAGCTCTCTTTTGTGTTGTAAAGCTCAGCTGTGGACTGTGTGGAGTCTCCAAACTTCAGCAGCCAGTCAGTGACCGTCTCTGTCTCCTACAGATTACCCCTCTGCCTGGATTAACTGTAAAGTTAAGTTCTTGTATGTCACAGACGTCGTATGAAGGCGGTCGGAGGGACGTTGGACGTACAAAGTTCAGGATCTCGACACCAGAGATCGGAGTTCACATCCTGAGTCCTCCTAAATCATTTTGGTGAAGGTTCAGGAAGGTTCAGTTTTTGAAAAATTAAACATGCTTCAAGTCGGTGTTGAGTTTTCTAATATTTAACCGAGATGACGACTTTTCTTTCACCTTAACAACCCATAAAAGCGTTCATCATGGTTTAGCAGATGTTGTAGGAAAGGAAAATGAAATATTGTCAGTAAAATGCATTTGCTGTTGCAGATTAGTAGGACATAAACAGTGTCTAGCAGGGTTGCAGTGTTGGAATAATTCAAAACATTTACTTCGGTAAAAGCAGAGAAGTAGTTAAAGCTCCCCGTAGGGTTTTCTGGTAAACAAACACAGTTCAGTCTGCCAGCTCACGTGCAGTAGGTTAAATAAATGTCGAGTATTTACAGCATTCAGGTTTGGCGCCTGTGCTGAGCTCGATGTTTCCTTGTGGGGAGCGACAACACCAACCTCCTGCGTCGGGACGGGTATTCTCAGAGCCTACAGGTGCATGCTGGGATGGAGGTGGGGCTTTTGAAATGCTAACAGCCGTAGCAACAACTTCCGGTGAGCGGTGCGGCAGCAAAGGAGTGAGGAGAGCACTGATGGCTTAAATACACCGCCACGATTAAAAGGGTGCGTTTGATATATGATGCAGCGAGAGGAGCGCAGAAACGCTCTTAGAAAATGCTCTTAACTTCTAAAATCGATCGTTATCAGGCGAGAACCTTTGAACTGTACTTAAGTCCAGCGCCAGAATAAAAGTACTGGTAGTTCTACCTGTTCTGCTAAACTCCTGCTGATATTATGTTTTACTTTTTAGCCAAGTAGTTATTACGGACTGTACTTTTTTAAAAATCTGATTTATTTTCCAGTGGTTTGATTTGTAAGAATCTCACTAAAGAAAACTTTTCGGTGAATCCTCTCAATCCTGAGTAACGACAGGTGTATAAACAATTCGATTTTAGGACAGAAAACTGTTAAAACATCTTGGTACAGTCTCTCTCTCTCTCCTGTGTTTTGGGTGTAACTGTAGATCGGTCGAGCGGAGGGGAGATTTCCCTCAAACTGTCAGGGAGCCAATCACACGAGTTGGATGACGGCCGCTCCCTGAAGGGACCAATCATCAATCAGTCGCCGTGACATCGTCCCAATGACCCGCCATCTGTCAGAGAGAGAGAGAGAGAGAGAGGAGGGGAAGGGAAGAAAATGAATTTCTATTTTCATGCTTTACGTCTTTTTCTCTCTTTTTTAGTCACTTTGTCTTCATCTTCCTCCCTTTTATTTCTGTTTTTAAGTGCAATTGATTCATTGATTTATTTATAAAAATGAATCAAATGAAGAGAGAAAAAGAAACAGAAAGATGGAGATATAGAAAGAGGGCAAACAGAGAAAAGAGATGATAGAAAGAGGAAGAAGATGAGAAAGAAAGGTGAAAAACATGAACGAGGCAAAGAAAGAGGATGATGAAGGAATGTGGGAAGAGAAAGAGGGATGACAGAAATGGACTGAGAGTGAAGCTGGAGAAGAAAAGAGGAAAAAAGACAAATAAAAAAGAGGAACGAGAAGGAGGAAAGACGAGTGAAGGAAAGAGGAGACACAGAAAAGGATGAACAGACGATGGAGGAAGAGTCGTCCGTCTTCATCCTCCATTAGCTCAGATCTCCATTAGCTGCTGATGGATCGTCGTCAGGAGAGACGTCGGCCTCCGGAGGTCAAAGGTCAGCGAGCTTTAAAAAAACCTGCAAATCTCTCAGAGCTTCCACCGACACTTTCCTCTCTTCACCCGACTGCTAACTTCCTCTTCTGCTTCTTCTCCTTTGTTTTCTCTCTTCCATCTTTAAACCTCTCACTTTTTCTTTTCTTCTTCCACTTACCTTCAGTTCCCCCTCTTCTTTTCTGCTCACTGTTTCCTTATTTTCATCATTCAAAAACCCAACAGAAATGATAAAATGTCTTTTAGTCAGCGAGCAGCAGATCGGAGGGTCAGCACTAACACATCTGAAAATATTTTTAGGTTAAGATCATAAAATCCATCTTCTGAACCTTCTTCAGTGTAAACGTAACTGACGCTGTTTGAAATGATGATATTAACGAACGACTCCTCCTGTGGCAGTTTAAGAAGCTCCAGAACCTGCAGGAGGAACCAGAAACTATGATGAACATAAAATGAGTGAAAGTGTTTAAATCAGGAGATAAGAAAGTGACATTAAACCAACACTGTTACAAAGCAACACACGACAGATGGATTTTGGTCAAATAAAATCATTTATTGCACAGGGCGGTCGTAAGCAGAAAAAACGACACAATAATCTGTCTGGTGCTTGTTGAGACGTCTCACTGTTACATTCCCCCACAGCTGAATGTGTATCTGATGACTTGTGTCAACCTCCCTCATACAAGCTCCCAAAACACTGAACACACTGACTCCTCGTGTTCTTCATCCAGTTTTATGTTGCTCCGCTCTCGTCCTGATACTACATGGTTCATTTCTGGAGTATCTGTCCTGTGTAATTATGGCAGCTAATGTTTTTGATCTAAATGAGTTCTGCACCTCTCCAGCTACCGGTCCACGCCAAGTCCCTGCAGACTGAGCTACTTCCAGATAACTGTCCGTTATCTGTGTCGAGGCAAATGGCCGAAAACACTTAAGGCCTTGATCATGAACAAATTGGCGGAGGAGGAGTTGCTCACTGTGCCTGGCTCACCATGCTCTTCAGGTTCTCCTGACAGATCTGCTGATGACCAACTGAAGCCTGCTGTGCTGAAGGGGGTCGGGGAAGTGCCTGGAAGTCTGGAAGTCCACAAAAGGCTGGAAAGAAAAACACCTCATCTTTCTTTGATACCCCCTCGCTCACTAATGAGTCTGAGGAAGAGGCACAAAGTATGCAGGATGAAGCTCGAGTCCGTCAGGCGGAGTTTGAGCTTCGTGAACTGGAGTCAGAGGAACTCAACCTGAGGAGCTGGAGCTTCATTTGGAGACGGAGAAAGAAATCGGACTGCGTCAGTTGGAGTTGGATGCAAGTGGTTCAGCACAACTACACATCCTAAGACCACAACCTCCAATGTCTCCAGTCCAGCACCTCTAATAAATCAGATTGATCCTGTGTCCACTTCAGCAGTAAGATCAGGTTCCTTTGATGGGAGTAAAACTTTGTGTTTATTTATGTCATGTGTTTGTGTGTGTTGTTGCACTGTCCAAAGGGGGTCTGGTCTCTGCCACTGCAGTGTCAGTTAGTTGGAAAGGCCCCAGAAGTCAGTTCAGCTGTGTCCCCAGAGGACAGCCTGCAGTATGATGGTGTTAGAAATGTTCTCCTTCGTGCCTGAAGCGTACAGACAACAATCAAAAGTAAACAGCAAATCAGACAACTCTCTCTCTCTTCCGTAAATGATGTGCAGCAATAAAGTTTCTGACTTCAGTGCACTTCTTCGATGAATCAGGGCCATTGGACTACGGACAGACGGACACTCAATGAGGCGGGAAAGTGCGACTGTATCATCTCCGGTTTGTCTGCTGGGTGAACATTAAAACACAACAACAGGAGTTCAGGCGAAGTTCATCAGTGACTTTATGTAGGACAGCTTACAGGGGAGAAGCTGTTTTCTTGCCTGAGCTCGGTACGGCGTGTACAACATGGACCGTTTCCCCCGTAACATCCACACATAAGCTCATAGATCAACGCTCATAGATCAACACTAATGTACAGAGCGGTCCTCAGAGAGGCAGAGATGCTGCAGGGAGAGGAGAGGGTGAACAGGTTCAAAGCAAAGAACCAGAGAAAGAGATAATGCTGCGTTCGAGTCCGCTGGGAATAACCGTCGGAAGAGCTTCGGCGGTTAAAAGCGTCGACTTGGAAGAGTGTTTATGTTTGAACTCGTTTGAAGCGTCAGACTGGAGGTTTCTCTTCGTGTCATAATTATTCTGAGACTTTTCACACTTTGTTGAACCCATTTCCCCTCAACCTGCAGGCAATCAGCTGTGCTTAACTGCACCTGTATGTGGCAGCAATGCATTCTGGTCTCTCATCTGCCTCTGTGGGTGTAAAAGTCACCACTCATCTCTATATTTCTATACAAATGTGCAAAGTTTAAGTACACCAGAATAAAATGTGAATGTGTTTTCGGATCAGCTGATGTTCATAACAAACCAACTAGCCTGTCGGTAGAGTAAGTGGATCTTAAATTAAGATTATTTTGTCAAACTACTGTTCCCAAAGTCAAGAATTAAGTTTCACGCTCGTGTCCTGATGAAAACAAAGCAGAAACTGAACTTTGTTCCTGACTCAAAAGGCTTTCTCCTCTGTACGGTGGCCATTTTAGGACATCTCAGACGCACTTAGCTAATGTCAACTTTGCTCTAACATCAGCATGCAAACATGCCTGAACTGAAACGAAACCTACGAGCCAGTTCAGGAGAAAGGATTCAGTATCAGGCCGCTCGAACCAGAACTGTCCGGAGAAGAAGCCAGTCAGAGGCGAGAATGAATTCAAAACGCTTCGTCGGTGCTGTTGGGAAGAAAACACGTCACCATGGTTACTGAATTCATCCAAAATTAACCCAGAGTTTAAAAGTGAATTGACTGAAGCTGCTTTGTCAACGGTCTAATCTTTAGCTTCACCGTTAGTGGAGCACACAACTGACTTTGAAGCTCTGTGATTGGATGTTTGTCACTGAAATGCATCTTGGGAGTCGTAGCTGGCTCGCTCAGTGTTGATGTCCACAGACACAGATAACCAATTAATGAACGTCCAAGTGGTACGCTGCACCTCCCTCCATCACTTTATACCTCCTCCTTTAACTCCCTTTTCTCTCTTGTCGTCTCTCTGATAATAAACTGTGTCCTCTGCTTGTCTGCAGGTGGACTTTGATTTAAAGGAGGAGCAGGTGCTGAAAGAGAGGTCGGAGCTGCACTCGTTTTTTCTTCCTCCTCTCTTCCTCCTCTTTCTCCTCTCGTAGACTGGACGAGTGAAGAGAAGCCGAAAGAAAAGACAGTGAAAGACAAATTTAAAGAAAGAGACAGTAGAGGAAGGGTGAAAAACTGAAAAGAAAAGAAGAGATAGACAAACAGGAGAAAGGAAGGAAAAATGAAGTGAAGAGGAGGAGAAAAGGAAAGGGAGCGAAGGGAGGATAAGGTGACATCGTTCCTTATTTCTGAGTCATTTCTTCATAACGAGGTGACGAGAGAACAGATGTGCAGCTGCAGACGAGTTTTACTGCTCCATAACTGACTGAAAGGAAGGAGAGGGGGAGGAGGGGAGGGAGGGAAGTAAACGAGAGAAAATGAGGAAAGATGGAGGAGAAGAGAGGAGAGTAGTTAAGAAGGAGAGGAAAGGAAAGGATGCAGAAAAAGAAATTAGCAGAAGAAAGGAGAGGAGAGAAGGAAACGAGGAAAGGAGAGGAGATGAGATGAGAGGAAATGAGGAAACTAGAAAGGGGAGGAGAAGAAGAAATAAGAGGGAGAAATGAGGAAAGACAAGGAAAGGAGGAGATGAGAGGAACGTAAACAAGAGAAGAGAGGAAATAAAAGGAGGAAACGGGGAAAGGAAAGGAAGGGAGGAGAAGGGAGGAAAGGAAGAAACAAGAGGATAGGAGAGGAGAGAAAAGAGAAGGAAACGAGGGAGGAGATAGGAAGGAGAGAAGGATAGGAGATATAGAAGAGAAGAAGAAATAAAAAAGAAAAATGAGGACAGAAGAGAAGAAGAAGAGAAGTTCATCAGGAGGTGAAAACAGGAGAAGCACATGTTGGATGGATGGATGGATGGAGAGGAGGAGGAGGAGGGAGGACGGAAGAAAGACAGACGGGGGTGAAGGTGAGAGGTGGGCGAGAGAGGTCGGGAGCTGTCACTCTTAGAGAGAGCGAGAGGAAGTCATAGATTTAGTTTTTACAGCGTTGAATTTACAGGAGCTTCAGTGGAGACAGGAAGAGAAAACTAAA
>NTHP01000794.1:70649-91098 GCA_003416845.1 Oplegnathus fasciatus
GCTCTTTAAAGGTCTGTACAAGGTATAAAACCTAAATCGTCTATTAATAGGTAAACTATAGCATGTTTGATGGCGTTGATATGGGTTTAGATCACACTGATCTTGTCATGTTGTTGTCCGGTTGCTGCCAACTTTGGTATAACTTTACATAGAATGATTTTTCGTAAGAGTCATTTGTTTGTTTTGGGCCAAAGAATCAATTTATGGCTGGATCATTGATAAAGAAATAAAAGCAGGGCTCGGTAAATTGCATGTTGTCATAAGTGTTTTAAAGCTACATAAGGGGGAATTCAAGGGAAACAAATCTGGGATCACTGGGTTAGCAATGTGAAATCATCAGCCAGGTGACCCTTCCAGCAGGGATCAGGTGAGGTTTGTAGGGGAACTGGAGAAGAAATGTTCTGCAAACTCTCCATCACTCTCTGTGTCACCTTAGGAAGAGTTCAGCCTGCCGTCGTCCAGCCTGAGGAGGAGAGCGCACACATCTGTCTTCCTTTTAATCCCATCGGCTCATCTGCTCTCAGCTGTAAACTCTCCACAGGTCGACCAGCTCCTCTCTGCCTGATTGAGGAATGAGGTATAAGCACATAAAAGTCAAAGCACAGGAGCATGAAGTCCCGAAACATTCATTTCATCTACATAATGCATTATAGCTTTTTATAACGCTGGTAGGAAGCATGTTTAAATTAAGCTGTATGGGGCAGAGAGGCCTTTAGAGCTGCTGGTTCGACTCAGAAAGCTGCCTCATTTACATTATGCATCACTGTAAAAGCTACTGGACCACTTCTGATGAGTTTTGGGAAGATGAGGGGAATGATGAACTGAGGACACGCTGGCTGAACAGAAATGGTCTCTTTTCATCTTATGCCATCTTAGATCATGCCTGCATCTGATTACACTTGGGCAACGTTTTAAGGTGGTGTTGATACAGGTAAACAGCCATCATAGGTGCGGAAAAGAAAACACATGACCGGTGATTGGAACAGAGAGATGGGATGCGACAGAAAACTTATACATCAATATGAATACAACCATCTGTGGAGGCAGGTGCTCGGTCCATAGGTGAACTACACTAACAGGACTGATGACCATGGAACTTGCTAAGGAAATTCATCTCCAGAGGACAAATCAGTTCTTGTGATCCCAATGGCCTTTTCTTCTAGCACCACCATCAAGTCATATTTTTCACTTGGACGCATAAAAAATATCAAAATATACGTCAGATTGTCATTAAATCTCCTGATCCCATTCCTGCTCCTCCGAGGATGAGCCCTTTAGATTTTAATAGCCCCATGACCTTTCCTCTAGCGCCACCCTCAGTACAAACGTTACATTTTTAGACCTCAATATGCTTCAAACATAGTGCTTGTCAGATCGTCCAACAGCAACAGAACTGTCAATCAGAACAATCACGCCCACTTTACAGCTGTGTTGAGGTGAGAAAGTAGGCGAGGTTTGAGGTTGAGTAGTGGTCTTTGAGTAGTGGTGGGAGGTGCCAGTTCGCAATGAAGGCCTTCTGTTGCATCTCCAGTGTTTGAGTTTGTATGTGTGAACGAGGTGTGTCACATCAACCAAGTCTCTGACAGAGAGAAGAGGCAGTTTGTGTTTTCATCTTCTGAGAATGCTGGTTGTAAACTTACAGGGAAGGATTCTTGGCTTCCAGATTAAATTTGGGCTCTTGTTTGCAGAGTTTCTTACTTTTACTCTCTGGGTTCAGACATTTCCCAGACGCTGCCGTGAAAAGCTGCTTATCTAACCTTTGGCTGAAGTGTTTCTGAGTTTTATTAGACCTACAGCAAAAGAGCTTACCAACGTGGAAACATTTAATTAGAACCTAAACCTGAAAAGCAGCACAAACACTGGTTGCAGTGTTCCAGTTAAAAGCAGTCATGTGTGATTCCTGTGCTGATGAGAGCTTGGCGGGTTTCTCTGAGCTGCCGCTCTCTAACCCGTGACGTCATGAAGACACAGAAACTTTGAGCTCCTCCACCGAGCGTGAAATGGAGACCGACTTTGTGGACTCATAAAATGTTTGAGGTTTTAAATCCAATTCGGCCGTTTCCGCTGTGGCAGCGCTTGCAGCTATGAAGCAGAAAATTTGCTCATATCCCTGGAAATCCCTGCTGCGCTCCATGTCCACAGAACCTCCCGCTGCATTCAGCCGCTCGCTTTCCTTTAACCTTTATTCATCCAGGGAGCGTCGACAGAGCAGGCAGCTCCACACTTTAACACATTCACACTGAGAGTCGAGCAGCACAAACACCACCGGGCTGCAGCTTGTTGGGCAGTAAAATGCAGAATCCCAAAGGCTCTTTCCGAAGTAAAAGTAACAAATGGTTCCTGTATTTGCAGCGTCAATCTAAATGCAGTGCACTGTCACATTGTTCACCATCAGCAGGGCTGTAGCCAGGATTTAAAAAATACTGAGGTCATGAATCCAACTTCCCAACTTTCCGGCGCCACCAAAGGTCCAAAACTGGTCAGTGTGGTGCTAAATTGAGTCGATTCTCAAATCAAATCAGCCTGTACAACGTCAAAACTGAGCTGAGTCTAGCAGCTCCATCTGGGCCAGATCCAGGCCACGTTCGATCCTCCTTTACAGGAACAGCACCGAGTGTGCCGACACTCAGCAGCAATAGACCTGAATCGGCTGGATGTTTTGGTATTTTTGTCAAGTTTACATTCTGTATCTGACAGAGAGTTTTTATAGGCGCTGAAGGGCCTTAACATTTAAATGCTTTTAGCCAAGCTAGTGGTGTCTGTCTGTCTGTCTGTCTGTTGGTTGGTTGGTCCACCACTTTGGTCCAGACTGAAATATCTCAACAACCATAAAAAGGACTTCGGTGACTTCCAATCATATTCATCCTGGTGTACAGGGTGGTCTTTATACTCTGACACTGTATCCATCTAAATCCAGATCTCTCTGCATCAAGTTTGTAGTGTAGTAGTGAGATACTGTGGTGCATTGTGGGAGAAACAAAGGTGATCCTGGTGAGCTGGAAACTCTGAGGCTTTTAATCGCTTAATGTTTCTGATGATGCTGAACAGGTTTCTGTTACCTGCAGCGAGTTCCCACGAGGTACGAATGAATACACAGCGCTGTGGCTAAACTGTCCCTGATGTTCCTGCTTTCCTCGCTGTGTGTGTGTGGTTGCAGTGTGGTTTTGGAAACACGTCCTGATTGTGTGGGCTCTGGTTTTGGATTGTTGATTAGCTTCATTACTTTCCTGCTCACGCTCTCCCTCTCTGTGTTGTGGTTTTGGTCTGGCAGCCTCTCCCTGCAGGATTACAGTCTCAGCTGAACTCCTATAGAACACAGATCCAGCTCCATTAAACCCAGAAACATTCCTCCATCTTCACTGTCGACTGGAAGCTGGTGTCAGAAATATTGTCTGTATGAACGAATAACACATAATTTGCAGCTGCCTCTCTCGTTCTAGTTTTATTTGCTGCTTTACTACTTTTTACTGCTGTCTTAAAAACCCAGGTTCCTAGTCTTTGGGAGGTTCTACTGTTATTTAGGTGGTTGTATTGGCCATTAAGGAGGTTCTAGAAGTCCCTTTGGTGGTTCTAGTGGTCTTTTAGGTGGTTCTACTGGTCAGTAAGGGGGTTCTAGAGGTCATTCAGGTCCTTCATGGTCATTGAAGAGGTTTGAAGAGGTTGTTGTGGTCATTGAGGAGGTTTTAGGTATCCTGTAGGTGGTTCTAGTGGTCTAGTGGTTTCTAGGGGTTCTTTGGGTGGTTCTAGTGGTTTGCGAGTTCCATTGGTTGGTTCTTTTGGTCATTAAAGGGGTTTAAGAGGTCCTTTAGGTAGTTATTGTTGTCACTGAGGAGGTTCTATGGGTCCTTTAGGAGGTTTAAGTGGGTCACAAGTTGATTTTAGAGGTCCTTTAGGTGGTTGATCTATGGGAGATTTTAGAAAACGTTCTCCACCACATCATCATAACAACAAATATATTTTGGAAGAATGCTGTTCATCCCTCCAGTGGAGTTCCACAGACTTGGAGAATCTTTGCCACTGAAGCTTCTGCAGGGTTGTGGCTGAACAGCAACACATTTAATGTCACACATCTGTATACACACACGTTTCACCTGCTTCATACTCTCCATCTCCGATACAGCCTGAGTAGGCCGAGCATCTGGCAAAGAGATGAAGACTAAGATGAAGACGAGAATATATTTTGTTCATTACACACCGGCTGGCACATTGTGCTGTATTGATGACATTCGCTGAGCTGCACTCGATTGTGTATTATCAAGAAAAATGACGGCACATTTATTTTGGCAAACCTGGCTTTTAATAGACAGCAGTCATCCAGCAACACATCAGCAGTCACTCAGGTTAAAACCAGCAGCAGGCGGGTGGTTTCAAACTGGCAACCTGCTGCTCTGAGGGCTGCTGTCAGCTGTGTGTGTGTGTGTGTGTGTCAGTATTACAGCTGCCAGATGCCACCACAGTAGCAGTATTTGTATTTTAAAGGTGCCTCATTAAGACTGGACAGGTCTGTGTGTGTGTGTGTGTGTGTGTGTGTGTGTGTTCATGTGTAGAGGTGCGTTTTCAGGTGTAGGTGTGTGATGTTTATTTGAGTATGTTACTGCATTAGTAATGAGTGTGTTCATGTGTGTGTGTGTGTGTGTGTGTGTGTGTGTTGTGGTGAAGCAGCCCACCTCAAACAGGAGTATCTGCTGAATCATCTCCTGTAGGTCTGCCACTGTGTGTGTTTACTGTGGCAACCACTGCTGCCATAGACACACACATGCACACACACACACACACACATGTACACACACATGTACACACACACACTGAGCCAGGACAAACAGCTCGCTGGGCGTTCAGTGCTGACTAATCACTGCTGGAGGATTTTACAGGTGTTGGAAAAACACACACACACACACATACATACATATTGAGACAGCCCTCACACACTCGCTCACACACACTTCCTGGATGTGTGGTAACTCTTTTTATGGTCATCATTAACATGGAAAAGTCCTCCTGAATGATGATGTCATCCTTTCATCTCCCACAGTGCTGACTGTCAGAATGACTGTTTGTCTGGATCTGTGTGTGTGTGTGTGTGTGTGTGTGTGTGTGTACAGATTATTTTATATTCCTTTTTATTTTATATTCCTGTTTATTTATTCCTAATTAATGAATTTATTATTAAGAATCAATCCCTTAAGATGAGGCTGTGAATCGTTTTTTGTTCGATGGTTTTGTCTGTAAAGAACCTCAGTGGAACCAGAACTTCTGACCAAGACAGAAGATCATACTGACGTTTATAGCAATGCACATAACCCCCTGTAACCTGGTGAACATTTTTAACAGGAGACAAGAGGCTGATACCAACTATAGTATCAGTCCTCTCATTTAACTCTCCAACAGAAAGCAAGTAAGCGTACTTCTCAAAACGTCAAACTATTCCCTTAAAGCGTTTATAATCAATATTTGTATACTAACAATGTCTGAAATGACAATGTGAAAACACTGTGACGATGTGTTGGGTGTCTCTACAGAGAGTTATCAGCTGAAGTTACAATCAACGTTACAATGATGCAAGTACCTGCGCTGCCATGCTGGAAAACCTTTACTGGAGCTGTAGTCGATGGTCATTCGAAGAATCTGCAAAGTAAGTTTATTTGTTGAGCACATTTCATACACAAAGGCAATTCCAAGTACTTTATATAATGCATTAAAAACAAAAAGGAAACAGCATAAAACATTAGAGAGCAAATTAAAACATATATAAAAAGATAAAAACAGAGAAATAAGTGCTGTGTGATGTAAGTGATGTAAGTGCAAGGTGGATTATTACGAGTACTGAAGTTTCAGTCAAGTTTATTCACATACAAGGAATTTGCCTTGGTGATTTGGTGCATAACAACAACAAAGAAAGATTAAAGCGAGCACTGCAAGTCAAGAAGCATAGATATAGAAAATAAAAATTGACAATAAAATATGAAAAAATATTATAAAAACAATTAAAATAAGAATATTACAACATGACTGTAATTTAAATGAAGCTGTACAGTTTTATGCAGGAATGTCCAAAATATTGCTCAGGGGATGTGCAAAAGTTCACAGTATGAAGTCATGTCTGAACACTAATTCTTTGATTCTTGCTGTTTTTAAGATGGCTGTATGCAGAATGTATTATTGACTTGATGTAGCTATTAAAGTTTAACTCTGAGTTCGAGTTTACACCAAGATTTCTGTCCTGGTTTCCGGTTTCCAGAGAATCCACGATGGGCACTGACTCTCAGGACAATTACTTCAGTTTTGTCTGTTTAGCTGACGGACGTGCACATCCAATCACTGATTTGTTCAACACACTTGCAGAGAGAATCTACAGGACTGTAGTCACTTGATGACAGAGCAACGTAAATGTAGGTGTCATCTATTTAATCATAGTTTGGCCTCATGGAAGTATGTAAATATCAAATAAAAGAGGCCCAATGATTGAGCCTTGGGGAACTCCACACATAAAGTTTACAGCATAGTTGCCATTTCACATTTTCAGAAATAAAAATGATAGAAGCCCTCTGTGATAGATCCACTGCCAGTAAAACCATTATATATACTGGTTTTTCCAGCAGGGTTGTATTGAGTTACAGGAGCTAGAGGAACAGAGGCCAGACAGGAAGTGATGTCAGGACTTCTGCTCTCTGTGTAGTAGCGTGTGTGTTGGAGCGAGTGTTGTCTGATGTGTGTCGAGTCATCAAAGCTCAGATCAGATGTGTGTGTGTGTGTGATGTTGTGGGAAATGTGTGTTTGATCTCTGCTGAGTCATTAAAGAAAGTGACTGCAGCCGACACCTTGTTGTGGTCACAGACTGATGTAAGTCCAGGTGTGTGTGTGCATGTGTGTGTGACCTCATGACCTCGTGTGCATGTTCTCAACATCTGTGTTAAACCATTCAATCTGTGATCAGAGCGCTTCAAAGGTGTCTGGCTGGTAGTGCTGTCACCGTGGTTATTCATCAAACACACACACACGATAAAAACTCACACACACACTGACAGAAAGTAAAATGGAGGATTTTACTTCGTCCTCACAGACAGAAGGGTTCAACATACAAAATCAACTCTGGGCTTGTTGAACAGTGGGTCTTTTCTCCTTTGATGGAGCTAGGCTAGCAGTTTCCCCCTGCTTCCAGTCTTTATGCTAAGCTAGGTTAAACACATCCTGGACCTGCTGTATCCCAGAGTTAGGGATGTAAATAAACACTCTGAAGGCTCATCAAGAATCCAAAAATATCTTTAGAAATCTCAGAAAAAATGTGCTTGTAATTACTTCAGACCTTGGCTCATAATTTAAATAAAATAAACAACCAAACCCACCAGAGTTAGTCTGAACCGAACCAAAGACGTTAGGTGCAGCTTTAGTAAACAAGAAAAGAAAGTACACAAAGAGCTTTTCAGTGTTGAATCAAGATTTCTAATTTATCATCAGAGACGTCAGCACAACTGGATTGTTTCATTAAATGTCTAACAGGGACGAGATGTTTGACTCTGTAGTAGAAAAATTGAGTATTGTTCTCTCTGCAGTTTGTCCCGATATAACCCCCACCAACACACACACACACACACTCACTCTAATGCCTCAGTGTCAGTAAAAGTGTGATCCACAGTGTAGCGGCCGGGAGTGTGACTGTGTTTTGTTTGATCTGTACAAAGTCATCAAAGAACAGGATTAAAGCACCGACCTTGTTGTGGTCAGAGGGAGGGCTGACACACACACACACACACACACACACACACACACGAAAGAGACAGATGTTTCTGTTCACCTGTCTTTACATTAATCAGAGAACCTCGTCCTTCCTCACCTGTTCTTCTTTACTCGGCTTCCTTTGATCTGACAGAATGAACACAGAAAACATGAGCAGAAGAAACGTGAAGGCGAGCAGCGAGAAGAGGGAATGATAAAGAAAAAGGATGTGAGAACGAGGAAAAGTATGAACAGAGAGATGGCTGGTGGTTTGACAGAAAGCAGGGAGGAGTGACGACAGATGTCTTAGGACGACAATAAAAAGCAACTCGAGACGATGTGTAACTTTCTCCTCAGACCTGAACGGCTCTCTGCGGAGAGGCGAGCTGAGTGTTCATGTAATTCATCCTCTGCAAGAGCATTTACCAACGTGTGCAGGAGGTTTTAATTTGTCTGAGGAGCACTGAACACGAATAGGAATTAAAAACACAATGACATGCAGAAGAAAACCGCAGAGCTGCGTTTTACTGATAACACCTTTAAGCTATGTTGCTGCTCACTAAAATGATGTTGATGTCGCCATGCTGACCCACACCAAACGCTGTTGTTACACTTGTTACCACTACACTGCTGCTAGAGGAACGGTTAAAAAAAGAAAATACGCTCATTCACTTTCTTGCAGAGAGTTAGATGATGAGATGAAACTCTCACGTCCATCCATCCATCCTTTTTCTGCCTTGTATCCATGGCCGGGCTGTGGTGGCGTACGTATGGTAAATATGAAGCTGTAGCCAGAAGTTGATTAGCTGAGCTTAGCGTAAAGAGTAGAAACGGGGGGAAACTGCGAGGGTGGCTCTGTCAAAGGTCACAAAATCCACCTACCAGGACCTCTAAAGCTCCTTGATTAAACCTTTTGTTTAAAAACGGCATAGTTACTTCATATTCATATCAATATTTGAATTCAATTATTTATTGGAAGTTCCTTATTCCCTCACTTAATTTATGATTATCTGTGTCTCAAATCAGTTCCATACTTACTTGCTTTATATATGGTTTATTTTAGTTCCTCTATTCTAATTTTTCATGCTTCAATAGATAATCTTATACGCACATAAACAAACTGCGGTGGAGAAAGGCACACTGGTTGCAAAATATTTAATTGTGTTACATAAAGTCATCACAGGAGATGGAAGCTTTGGTGTGAAATAAAGTCATCAAAAATACATAATATTACATAAACACTTCTCAAGTTACATTGAGGATGAATAATTCAGCACATGCAGTCATTAAACAGAGCGCTTACAAGAGGAAGTCTAGAGAGAATTATCTGGAAAAGAGAGAAAGCCAGAAGAGACAGTAAGAGGGAGAGTAAAATGAGAGTATTTGTGTCCGTAGTTGAAGTTGTTTTGCAGTGCAATAGATGTATTTTTTTAGAGTGCCACTCACAGTCTGAAGTGTACAGAGTATAAATAGGACGATAAATTAAACAGAAAAACCAAACTTTGGTCAATGTGTGGAGTTTCTAACAGAGACTGTTTGTGCAAAGCAGCAATTAGAGGCAACAATGGAGACTCAGGTTCCACTGAAATACACAAACGAAAACGCCTCATTTATATAACCTGTCTGTCTGCGTTATCTCGTACACAAAGACAAATACACACACATGAACATGTAGTTTTGTCTGCATACATAAAGAATGTACGCAGACATGCAAGTTTTTTTATTTAGTTTTTGTTTGTTGTCAGAGAGCTGAAAGTCAGAACTTGATAAACCGAAAAGTAATTAGTCAGTTATAAAAATCTTTCTGCCAACTGACCAACAAATTGAATAATTGCTTCAGTGTCATTCACATCAACAGAAGAACATGCAGCAAACATAATGTAATAATGTTAGAACTCCCTATGCTTTAACCACAACCTTGACCTAAACCTAACCTGAAGACCAAGTTCTAACCCTCAAACAGCTGTTTGAAGAAGTGGGGACCGGACAAAATGCCCTCAACTTAAATTTTATTTCCTCACGTTCAAAAAATGTCTGCTGGTCCAAAACTCTGTTTGGTCCCCGCAAAGCTACAAGTACAACATCTCACATGATGACATCAGCAGTTTACATTAAAACAGACTTACCACATAACACGGCCTCAGGGCTCATATAACGCAGATTTCAACACACACACTGAGATCCAGCTGTCAGCCAGCCAAGAAAGATGCATCACACACACGTTGACACATGTACTACACACACTCATGACTACAACAGATGTAGCTCAGGTTGCTGTACCGAGTATCGTTAGTTTGTCGCACTGATCAACGCAAAACATCAAGTCTTAGTAGCGTCCCATGGAGGTTGCAATGTTTATGACACAAAAGTCTTAAAGTGTTGGACAGTGCAAACAACATCCAGATGATTTATCTGTTTTTAGAGTATTTCCAGTAGTGGAGCTAAAAATGTCAGGAGGCCATCAAACTCTAAAGGATTTAGTGAAAATTGTGGCTGTCAAATGGAACAGAAATATAACAGTCCAAAAGAAAAACAGCCACAATTTCAGGGATTACGAGGATTACATCAACACTCACTAGAAGGACGAGCCCCCATCCCAGCAAGCCAGATAGAGATGGGGAATGTTTGTAAGGAGATAGAGCGGTGCTCCCAGCCATACTCGCATAATGTGGAAAAGCATTGTGAGTATGCCATGCTGGAAATCATGCTCAACTGTCTCCCCGTGGACTGGATTGTCCCACAGAATTGAAGCAGGCCATGTTTTTGAGCTGTGTTGGAGAACTTGTCCGGCCCTGGAGAGCTTTGCAGATGACCTGCAGGCAAGGGCACTTTCCCGGCACCCAGCATGTCTTGGGTGGCCCAAAGCCTTGAAAATGGGATCTCCAGACTTGAAAATCTGGTTCTGTCCTGACCTCAAGTTTCGCAATATTTTCAAGTACGTGTTGTGGGATTACACCGACATCCGCCAGAAGTACAAGCCCTTATCATAGAAATACAGAGGTACTGCCATGATGGACGATGTTTGCTCAGAGATAGAGTGGTGATGTAACCTGAAAAGGTATTGTAAGTATCGCATGTTGTGGATAGAAACATGGGCACCTTGGGGCAGGATGTCACACGCCCAGCTGGAAGGTGTTCCAGCTTGAGCCGATGCTGATGCTCCACTGCTTCAGCACTGGACGCCTAACCCCCCTACAAGTGATGAGGATTCAGAGAGTGGCCATAGTGGGGACGGCACTAATTTGAGTTTTTTCTGGTGGACCTCGTCAAAACAAATGACTGCATTCTCCTTGTGGGTAAACAAGTGAGACATCCACATCACCCGGAGTTCTCAAAGGCTCACCCTGGAGAACTCTGTCAATGATGTGGCTACCAAGAACTTCTTTCCTGCACCCAGCACATTTGCCATGGCTCAGCTCCATTTGTCTTGGACAGGCCAACATGGTGCAGAGGCCAGGATTTCAACACTTGAGAATCTGGTTCTTCCTTGACCTCAAGTTTCGCAACGTTTGTAAAACGTTTGTTTGTGGGAGTGGTGGGAATACAAGAATTACTTCAAGGCCCAGCAGAAGGACAAACCCCCATCGCAGACAAACGAAGCATTATCAAGGTAACAACTAAGTGATTAAAACTTTTGGTCACACAGACCAGGAGCCAATCAACAACATGAATGCCTGTGCAGTCTCGGTGACCACTGAGGCCATGGGCAAGGCACAATGTATGTTTGTGCGAGAGCGCATAGATCGTCACAAAAAGCATGAGGCCTCAGCAATGTCACGCCATCCCCATCTTTGCCACTGAGAGAAAACAGACATTTTATTCATACAACCACAAAGTACGTAAAACGTAAACTGAAGTCTGTGTTTAAACGAATGAGCAATGCTGTTGTTTCTGCTGTTGTTTTTCTGCAGAGGACAGTCTTCTGCTGATATATGAAATGTCAGTTTACATCAACTGTGTAAAGAGCTATTAAAATACATTTTACTTCACTTTTCTACTGATTGGCAGAACCTGCTGGGGGGTGGTGTGCAGCTTTGAGAGCAAACATATCCCTTAAATGTTAAAGCTTTCATGCTGGGCAGAGATTAGAGGAGAGGGGAAACTTGCCGACAGTTACTGAGGGCAAACAGCTAGATGACAACCTCTCTGAAAAAGTGACATAATAATTTAACATAATGAAGTCTCCCAGCGCTCTTCCACAGCCTCAGAGAGCAGCTCAGTCAGCTTGTTTCCTTTTTATCTACAAGTGAAACTATTTAAGAAAGTATGTGAGTCCACCCAGAGGGCTGAGCTCGGATGATTAGGAGGATTAGGAGCTTAAAGCAGATGTTTGGACACCGAGCACACACCTGCACTCAGCTCAGGTCACGTCTATCTTAGATCTCCAAACTTTTCTCCATACTCTCTCCTCAGCTACAGTTTTCTTTTTGCTTGTTCTTTTCTGCTTTTTCAGAATATTTCCAGCCTGTTGTGACCAGAGGTCTTTCCAGTATTGGTTCATCAGAAAAACCATTCAGTTTTAGTGTCAGTCTCTCAGAATCAAGGATTCTTGTTTCATTGTAGAAAAAAGGGGTTTTAACGCCAAAGGAGCAGGAAATAGACCAGAATGCGGTGCAGCAATAACACAGGTAGAATCTGAGTAAACAATGACTGCTTAATAATCTTCTTTCCGCCATCAGGGTTGATGATTTCAAGCCCTGGTAGCTTGTTTAAGTCCTGTCGTAGAGTTTGTGAAGCCATTGACAATCATCTTTTCTTCCATTTTGTTTGGAAGTTCTTTCACATAGTTGAGCGGAGTAGAAAACAACTCTGTACGTCTGTTACATCAGGAAATCAAAACCAGCTGCTTGGTTGTTGCCTTGAACCTTTCTCAACTTCTCCACGTCACACCACCAGACAGCTTTCGAGTCCTGAGTCATGGTGGGTGGAGTCAGCATGTTTTTGGAGGTTCATTAACAATGAATGGTATCCTGTGGTGTCTCCAGTGTTTGAGTCCGTATGTGTGAACAGGGCTCAAGTGTCAAGTCATGAGATATTTTTTCACAGTATTGCCAGTGTTGGGCAAGTTTTGAAAAATGCAATCATTTACACATTGTATATTACCATCCATCCATCCATTATCCATACCGCTTATCGTTAGAGGGTCGAGGGAGTGCTGGAGCCGATCCCAGCTGGCACTGGGCGAGAGGCGGGGTACACCCTGGACAGGTCACCAATCAATCACAGGGCCGACATATGGAGACAGACAACAGTCACATTCACACCTACGGGCAATTTAGAGTCACCAGTTAACCTAACCTGCATGTCTTTTGGGTTGTGGGAGGAGGAGTACCCGGAGAAAACCAACGCAGGCACGGTGAGAACATGCAAGGACCCTCTTGCTGTGCCGTGACGCCCTGCATATTACTAATTAAAAAGTAATTACTTTACTTTACTAATTACTCAACAGCAAAAGTAATTAGTTACATTACTTGTTACTTAAAACAAATAAGATTGGCAGCTATCAACAGCTAGCTTAACTCCAGTCCCGTCTGCACAGTGAAGCTGCATCGTTCTTCAACCCTCCAACTCTGAACTAAACCCGGTGATTCTTGAATGTAGCCTGACCGATTGGTAACATTAGCAAGCCAGCTAAGAAGACACAACATGTGAAGACAACGCTGGAGTCGCCTAGAGCATCTAACCCCGTCCCCAAACCTCCAACCGCTGCGACAAGCGAGCATGTACTGAACTGTTCTGTCTACTCAATGCAGAGACACCAAAATGAGTTCAACCCTCCATCAAAATACCAGTAAGACGGTAAACAAGTCAACCCCAGTGCTGTGGAAGGAACAGAGCGTAACTTGGATTAGTAACTGTAATGTAATTTGTAATTATAATCCCTTACACAGCTCGTTACTGAAACCAGTAATCACATTAGAGTAATGTTACTGCCCAACACTGATTATTACCCCAGAAAGGTGAGAAATACTGTTTTCTAACGATGGTATTCCTGCTCTTTGCTGCAGTTTGAAGATGAAGAAGTCACGGATCTCGGATTCAAGTGAATTTTTTTAAGGATGCCAATCGATCGCGAGTCAACGCTGACTAAACTTTCTCCATCTGACGGCTTCAAAGAGTCAGAGGCTCAATAAAAACCTGGATCTGTGTGTCTGTGCGTAACGTCATCACCCTCTGAGCCAGAGATCAACAATGAAGCTTTGAACCTTTAAGGCCTGAATCTCCGACTCCTGATAGACACCTGGGCTTATTGTGTGTGTGTGTGTGTGTGTGCGTCGGGGCTGAGTGGTTACATAAAGCACTCAAAACTCTTCAGAGAGAGAAAAGTCAAACGTTAACACACACAAACACACACTCTGGGGAGCGATGATTCACAAAGACAGTAAAAGAGAAAAAAGTCAGATGACAAAAAGAGCTTCAAAAACTTCTGATCTGAAGAAGTGCTCTCTCTCAGCTCTCTCCATCATCTGTAGAGATGTGTGAATACGGTGACAGAAGGACCGATAAATGAGGACAGAGCGAGAGGGGAAAAGAGGGAGGGAAAGAAAGGGAGAGAGGAATGAATAAAGAGAAGGAAAAGGAAAGGAAAGAAAGAAAAGGTGAGAGAGAGATAGGGAGCTAACGAAGCAAACATGAGAAAAGAAAGAGGCAAGGATGGAGAGAAGACAGGAAGAAGGAAAAAGACGCACAATCAAGAGAACAAAAATAAACACAATAAAAAAATAAATAAAACAAAAAGAAAGAAAAGTAGGAACAATAGGGAAGAGAAGACAGAGAGAGGGAGAAAGGTCAGAGACAAATGAGCAGAAACAGCACAGAGGAAAAAAATAAAAGAAGAGAGAAAAGGAAAGAGAGCAGCAGATGTGAGGGAGCTGACAGGTGAAGACGGGCGATCGATGCCAGCCGAGATCACAGAGACAGGTGGACCATACCTGCAGTGAGTCATCGCTGTGTGTGTGTGTGTGATGAAGCGAAGAGAAGAAGAAGAAGAAGCGGTGGTGAGGGAAACCTGTTGTGCGTCACTGCTCTACAACGCTTTACATTTTTTTCCTCTGTTTGATCTCTCCGTGCTTCTCCAGGGAGACGGTGTTTCAGCTGCAGGTCAGAGAACTGATGAAGTCTTTCATCGTTAAAGTTTGTACTTCAAAACCCTCAAATTAAAAGAAAACAAAGAGCAGCAAATTAAAAGCCCTGTGCACCAACAAATCTTAACGTAATACAGATTCAAGCCCCATTCGGACAGAATTAATGTTCTTCGTGGTGGGGAGGCTATTACTGACATATTTACCTGTAAGTATTTATACAGACATTCGCAAACTACTTAAATGGTTCTTTCTGAATGCCTGTGTTTTTACAGTGAGATCTGGTGTCTCAAGTTACTGTTAAATACATACAACACTACACATAAAATGAGTTATACAAAGCTGGACACGCCCCACCCCTCTTATATATGGGAGCAAGACACCTGAAAGACGGACAGAGACACAAAACGACAGCAAAAACTTATTTGCGTCTCTTTGTGATCTTTTGTGTCTCTTTGCAGTGGTTTTGCATCTCTTTATAGTATTTGATGGACTTTTAACGGCTTTTACATGTTAGCAGTCACTTTAAACAGAGGCCACTTGGGCCCCTGCGCCTGTGCCCGGTACGAGTGTTCAGTGATCCATGTTACTGAGGTAGCTGGGGAAAAAAGTCACGGATTTAGGTGCTCGGGACAGAATTTAAATGTAATAATATAATCACAGACTCTCCCAAAAGAAATAAATCCCATTCAAACGGGGCTTAAGTGATTACCAGCTGGCTACTGATGGAACGTGGTGGTTAAAAATGTAGAAAACAATAGAGGAGGATTCTATGTCCGTGATTTTGTAACTAGTTGTGTCATTCCATGTATGGCATATCACTACTTCTTTGTATTAATTATATGTATAATGTGTATGTTTACTCTGTTTATGTACAGTATATGCTTTGGCAACATATTTTCACCATGACATCATCACAATAAAGCTTCATGAAACTGACTGGAAGGAGAGCTTCCACAAAGAGAGAAACGACTAAGTTGGGAAATGGTTGACAGTTTGTAGGTAAAATCAGGTACACTAGCTGGATGTTGGGATCAAACCTGTGACCTTTCCCTTCTGAGAGGCTTTTGCTGCTTCATTTTCAGTGGGAGAAAGAAGCAGATTTTGTGTTCTCACACAGTCTGAGTGCCCAGCTGTGAAACCACATCATTCTCCTCATGGTTTCCTAACTACAGTTTGTCTTTCCCTTCTCCACCCTCTCTGTTTCTCACATAATTTCCCCTGTTCCTTGTCATGTTTGGACAGATCGCATACGGCGGTTTGGCCTAAATATACGCTGTGGTCAGGAGGTTTCTCAACACTTCTCCCTCTTCACCAACAAGTGCTGTTTCTGAGAACTGCGTCAGTGCTGAGAGGATGAACGCGCTCATGCACACGACACTGATAATGGTGATTATGATGATGAAGTGCAGTGACACAGGAGAGGCTCAGTGCAAATATCAGTTAGTGTGTACAAACCATCCTGCAGAGTCACGGTGGGTGTGGAGCTCTCTGGCGGTCCAGCCAAACCACCGAGGTGGGCGTTTGGACTGTGACAGGACCGAGGCTGCAATGGGAAAACCAGGACCTTTGACTCGACCACTGCTGTCATACAAACTGAGTTCATCATCGGCAGAGAAAGAGCTCGGTCTCACTGAAATGTACTGACGAGAGCTGAAAGATGATGGAAATTATGGAAAGAACAAGACTGAGAAGTGAGTCCCAGGTGTCTGGATATTGAGGATTTTGTAAGGTACAGATGAAATGAGGCTGGTGGGGAAAGATCCTCTGAAAATCTGAGATGGTTCAGACGGTCTAAAGCTCAAATTATAGTTTCCATGTCCACAAAGCTGCGAGGGCAGACACCCAGTGCAGTATAATCTGTCTGTAAGACTGACCGTCTCCGTTTTGGAGAGTGTCAGCAGCTTGTTTTTTAAGATGGTCAGACAGTTTTTAAGCTGCACAAGCCACCCAAATACTGTGAATTGTTTTTGTGACATTTTAAAATGAAATTACAGCTTCTGTATACCTGATACCTTAATTCCTTCCTTCCTGAGTCATTCTCTTTCTGTTTCTATTTTAAAGCCTGAAAAAAATGGGATTACCTCAAAACACTGAAAAATTTGAAACTATACCTTGAAAAGTCAAAGATAATCCTGAAAAATCAAAATTAACCCTGTAGCGGGCACAAGCCACAACCTTAAATAAGTCTGACAAGTCAATAATTCCCTGACCTGAATAAACCTGAAAAGTCTGGAATTACCTTGAGGAGTCTAGAATAACCCTGGAACATCTGGAAAACCTTTGCTTCCTAAAACACTGCAGCTGAGACAGCTCGTCGAGATTCCAGTGTTCTCATTGTCGTTCCTTCTGACTNTCAGTTATATTAGAGACGGGCCCGAGTTTTACGGTACCACAGTTTGGAAACTTCTCTGTAAAGGCCTGAAGCAGCTCAACAGAAAAGCAGCAACAGAGACATTAAGGAGGGTGTCATCAGCGAAGACATTCATCCAACCAGACGTGTGTTTACATGATGATGTGTTTATATTGTTATTAATATCTGAGAAACATTAAAGGTCACAGCAAACAGCTTTTATCCTCAGGCGCTTAGACTCATCAACACTGCTCTGTCTTTAATAAGTAATGTTGGTGTAATGTCACTGCTGACACAACTGACTTTTTAATGCGCAATGTTTTCACTTTCAACATACAGTACAAGGTTTTTATTATTATTTATTTATACGTGGCTCATACTCTCATATATATTTCAATGTGCAGTGTTTTGACTTGCAATATGAACGAGTGTTTTACTGCACTTTTATAAATGGAAATGACTGTAAGCTAAAAGCAGGAGACAAACTGCTGTTAAATTACCTACATGAACCTCAGCTGGAACAAACAAAATCAAACAGATTGCGTAAATTCCAGAGAAAGAATTCAATTTGAGTTTGTTTATTTCCAATATATCACCCTGTTGACATTCCGTTAGTCACCGACTGTCCACATGACTCCGACCTTACAGTAAATTACAAAAGCTCACTGAGCACTGAATGAGATAGCACTTACATAAACAGTGATACTTGTGGATCAACTGAAACAAATTCTTAGCAGTTTTGTCTTTTCAACATTTCATGCCCTTAAAAAGGCACAAACTGCAGCTCTGGAGGATGTTGCTTCATATACTGGAATCACTGATAAGAGTTTTGTGTGTGAAAATACACATTTCATCTGCATTTATCATAAACTGGATGTGTGGAGCAGAGCAGAGTGTCCTCTCTCTTCGAAACGAGGCTGTAGATTCTCCCAGTTTGTTTTGTTCAAACCATCAAATGCTTAAAGTTTCTCCTAAACAGCAGCGAGTGTGAAAGAGAAGTTACCTGGATATAACACGAGTTCCACACCCACCTCCTGCTCTGTGTCACTGTACTGTATGTCCACGGCAGCTGGCTCAAAAAGGTCCTCCAGATGTCCTTCTCCCCAACCTCCGGCTCCATCCAGAAGGGCACCAGAATCAGGTTAACAAAAGTATTGGTATTAAAAAAAAATGAGACTAATGTCTCAGTAATGTTTGGATCAACACTCTTCACTTTTGTTCTACAATCTACATTTCTGTCATCAAAATTGTAACACTGATTTTTTTGTCAGTTTTTTCTGTACACTCGACATCTATTTCCTGTCCGTCCGTCCTGGGAGAGGGATCCTACTCTGTTGCTCTTCCTGATGGTTTCTTCCATTTTTTCCCCGTTAAAGTGTTTTTTGGGGTTTTTTCGTNGACTTGACTAATGTGGTGCACTTTCAGCTCCCCTTGAATTCAGCAAACTAGTGGCTGGAGCATACACTCATAGAACTACACTTACATCCAGGTTACTATTATTTCTACTTATTTATTATTTGGTTCTCTGCCCTTTAAAGCTGGATTCATACCTGATGTAAGGGGTTAATGGAGCCCCATCATCATCTACAGCATAGGTTTTAATTTATCACTACACGGATGTATCGTATGTGTTCAGGCTGTATCGTCCCTTAATTACACTAGTGCAGTACCCGTTCAAAACGTGCCCGTTCGGAACGGGCCGACTGCTTGGCTCATCCAAACAACTTCACACTCGACACTGCATGTCCTTGGGTCCTCAGCAATAAACCCGCCAAGTGTGAAGTCGATCGGATGAACGGTTGACGAGATAATTGAAGGACAGACAGACAGAGACTCCTTCAATTTATAGTAAGATTCATACACTTTGTGATACAGAGTGATGTCGGGAAGGTCCGCCTTCTTTCATTACTGGATATGAGTCCATTTTGTTCATCTGTGTTTATGTTTACGTGTTACTGAAAAACAGACGGTAAGTGAGTCTGTCTTTAACTTGCTTCATGTTGTCTTCACATTACCATCTCCGGCATCAGACACTTGTAGGAGAAGTGTTTACAAACCTGCTCTCAACTGTATTAACACATAATGATTATGTCACATGAATAATACATTGACTAACTTTTAAGCCAACAGAATTTCGAGAAGGAAAATTGAACAAATTCCATCACAACTGCGTGGTCAATCTCCATCTCCTGATGAAGATCATGTCATATGATTGAAAGCTCCAGAACAGCTACCCAATGTTACTTGAGATGAGACTGTTTTGTCAAGTCTTTCTAAGTAGGTGTTCACAGATGTGAAGTGAAACTAGTGGCTGCCAGGAAGGAAGGAAATCAATCTAAACACTGACGGATGATTTGGAAACTGATCTGCAAATACGTGCGATTTGTAGTTAAAGGCCTGAAACATGAAAAATCACCAGTATGACCATTTAAACACCTACGAGCTCTTTCAGATTGAGGGTCATGATGTTGGTTTGCTGCCAAATAGTTTGAGTCTGACACAGTGACACTGCCAGGAACCACAGGGGAATTTTGGATGAGAGACACCGAGAATCACAGAGAGAGAGCTGTTAACAGCAGCTGAGTGTCTACATGCAGTATAACACACACACACATGGATGCTTGACTCACATTGTTCCAGCAGTGAGAGTGTTGGGGGTCTTTATTCAGTTTGTTCTACATGCAGAGTCATATGTGTGTTGTATCTGTGTGTGTGTGTGTGTGTTGGAAGCTGCCCTGAATCACCTCAGATGCTTTGAGGTGTCATAGGTCTGAGTCTGGAAAATGTCTGGATACTTTAAAACACACACGAAGCCTGAAGACGAGAATGTGGGAAATGAAAACCCGGGACTGGAGCTCCTCTGTGTGTGTGTGTGTTTAAATTCATCCATCTTCATCCATCTTGAGCCTCATTGTGTTTTCAGTTTATAAAAACATTCACGTTTACTTCCACTTTCTTTTTCAAAATAAAAGCAGTCACTCCCAACATGATCTACTTTTTATGGCCTGTAAAGTGATTCTTGTCCACTTGGATTAGATTCTCAATTCCCGTACTGATCGATTGCTTTATAGTTTCATCTCATCGATCATAATAGACAGGTAGCTGTGGGAGCTGAAACAAAGATGTGTGAAGGTGCGTCTGTGGAGGAGCAGGGACTGGTACTCAGGAAACAGCTCATTACAGAGTAAAACACCCACTGAGGTTTGCTGTAGCTGAACGGGGCCAAACCACCGTCTTCATCCAGAGACATCATCATCTGTCGATGGGATGTGATACCGAGTCGAGTCGAGTTGAGTCAGGT
>NTHP01000794.1:91110-112530 GCA_003416845.1 Oplegnathus fasciatus
GTCTTCTTCATGTCATCTGTGTTTAGTTGAGCTGCTGTTTATACAGAGAGGTGCTGTCAGTGTAATTTATTTATTTTTAGCAGTGGTGCAAAGTAACTAAGTACATTTAGTCAAGCGCCGAACTAAAGTACAATTTTGAGGAACTCTGACTGTTTCCATTTTATGCTACAGCTTTAGTCACTAGTTACTTTTCAGATGATTTGACATAAAAAACACAGATAATAAATGTAATGCATTATTATATATTATCTCAGCGGTTCCACCAAAGAGACATTTCTCCAAACTCGTGAAATGGTTTTATTTAAATAACTGTTTGAGGATTAGAAAGGTCAAACTCTCCAACAATTCACAAAAAAAGATTTGATTCAGTTCAAACTGAAGTGTTTTCTTCAGTCTGGAAGAAAACAAGGTGTGTAAACTGAGTAAACCTTTATTAACGTCTCCACAGCTCTGTGACCTTTGAACTTATCCACCGGGGTGACATCATCTCCTCCCTCTCGCCTGATTGGTGAGTGAGTGTCACAACCACATCACTGAAACTGCTGCTGAAGTTTTCCTATGGTGGGGTTCAAGATGCCGCCTACACACACACAACAGACACACCCTTACATGTGTATGCCACACACACACGTGTCCATTAAACAAGGAATGTGGTGGAGACATCTGTGTGTGTGTTTGTTCAGGAATGCAGTTTTCATCAATTTAAACCACACATATTGATGAAGATGTTTTCAGATTTCCAAGGACACACACACAAACACAAACACACCCAGAGAAGACTTTTTTTCTACTCCCTCCCTCCTTCCTGTTCTCCCCACCTTTTCCCTTCGTTTCTCCTTCCTCACCTCACCTTTATTTCTTCTTTCTTTCTATCTTTCTGTCTCCTCGCCTTTTCCCCCTCCTCCTCTTCCTCACTTATAGCCTTGTAGCAGCATCTCTCTTTCTCCCACTGAGAGGTCAGAGCGACGCTATCCATCACACACACACACACACTTAGATAGATATTGTGTGTGTGTGTGTGTGTGTGATGCAGCAGGGCAGTAAATTAGTCTGCACCTCCACAGAGCGTTTGATAAAGCAGCAGAGAGAGAAGAAGAGGAAGAAATCATTCACCTTCCAGAAAGAAAGAGAGAAAGAAAGAAAGTTTTGTCTACAACAACAAAGAAAACAGAGGAAATTTAAAAAGAAAGAAGGATGTAAGGAAGGAAGGAGGGAATGACTTAAAGAGAAACAAAGATGGATACAGAACGAAGAAGAGAGTCAGAGAGAAAGGAAGGAAGGAAGGGAAACTGAGAGAAAGAGATGGAGGGAGGGAAGAAAAGAGGGAAACATTCAACTAATGAGAAAGAAAGATGAGCACAGAGAAGGAAGTGTGTGGAGGTACTTTGAGGTCACACAGGGGAGATTACAGCTGACGTCCACTAGATGGAGCAGTTCAATCTGCATTCAGCTCCGTGACAGACCTGAACACCGGAGCCACCGTCAGTGTTTACCTGTTTACCAGAACCAGCAAACAGACGGGTTTATACAACAATACAATTAGAAGCAGTAGAACAAAATAAACAAAAACACATATGTGAAGACAGTTTGTACATGTTTTAACAAGTTGAGGCGTTTGATTTCCCTCTCTGGACACCTTAACTCTTCGGTTCAAACTCCCACATTCGGATTTTCCCCTTTAATGTGTGTTACGGTTGGACATAAACAATGTTTTCCCCGTTCTCTGACAGGTCAAATATAAAGTTCACCCCTGAGAGAATGATCTTACACTGGACTCAGTTCTTATTTTGTACTTCTTCCTTGTAAACTAAATGTTTTATTTGGATGGTGATTGTATTTTGTTTTTATAAGAGTTCTATAAATTTCCACTTCAACCTTGAAATTGATGTCCAAGCTGAAACAAAAAACATGTGTATCACGTTGTTGCAACTCTTCATTGAAGCTTGATGATGTTTCCACAGAGTGAAATATTCAAACCCAACACAACATGTTTTTTATGGCTGCATTATTCCATCACATGGAAATATTCAACATGTCTGCTGCATCATTTTAGACACATTTCCCTAAAATTCAGCCTGACATGTTTGGTATCTTTGGAAACTTTGGGAACTCCACTAAAACTTTAAATAAAGTTCTGTGGTTTTGAACAACATAAGGACATAATGATGGACCTGGCAGGGTTGAAGAGGTTCATTTAAACCAAGCGCTCCCTTGTACTTTTCCAGCCGTTCTGAATGTATTTTGGATGCGGTTTTTCAGCCCTGGAGGCGAGTTTAAAAACAAAGTGCATCAGTGCTGCTGCCGGCGTTACGACAGGTTCATGACTCACAGGTTGTGAGTTATTTAAAGAAGCCACCGGTGCAGACAAGTTAATTTCCATAATACACACTGCAACGCCTTTATAAGGCAACTCAGCGAGCGGTGACCTCACACAGGCATGAGCTGGAGATTTTGAAAAAAAAAACCTTGTAGACAAGCAGACAACTGACGAGTCACACACACACACACACACACACACACACACACACACACACACACACACACACTTTCCCCTGCAGTGATGATGTCATAACAGCAGAGGGAGAATCCCAGACGTCTGATTAAAGCAGGAAGCTTCGCTGCGTCTTCGCCACTTCCTCTACAGTCAGATCTGACTCTGTTCTCCGGGTTCTCTACGGTAACGGACCACATGTTAGAGAGAGGGGGGGTGAGAGACAGTACGATGTAATGAGAGAGACAGAGAGAGAGAGGGGGGAAGACTTGCAAACAAAACCAGGAACAACCAACTACACCAGAATATAACAATATTATAGTGTCATAGATTGTCCTTAGAGACCCTTTAAATCCTCCTTAAAACCCCTTAAAATCCTATGTAGAACCACTTAGGTTCTGCTTTGAAACCACCTAGAACCACTTCAGAACATTTGAAACCCTTTAGAACCTTCTTAGAACCAATGAAATTCCCTTTGTGGAAAACTGTTGTTCCCCTTTAAAAGCCCCTTTGACCCCCCGAAAATATTAGAAACCATTTAGAACCTTATTAGACCCGTTAGTCCCTCTTAATATACTAAGTAGAACCACTTAGGTTCACCTTTAAAATCCCCATGAACCCTTTAAGTAATAGAATCCCATTGGATTTTCTTGAAACCCTATGCAGAACCACTTATGTTCCCCTAAGAAGACCCTGGAACCTCCCAAAACATTGTAAAACCTCTAGCCCCTTCAGAACCTGGAAATTATCTCCAAAATCACCTTAAAGGTCCCCTCTAAGCCTTTTTAGCATCTCTTTAAATCCTTTTAGAATCTCATTAGAACATGCATAATAACCCACGTAGAACCTTTTGGACCCTTTGGAGTTCCTGAGAACCTTGAACTCACCTTGTCCCTTTTCAGGACCCTTTGAATCCCATTTAATCCCTTCACACATTTCCTGTCCATTCGACCACCTCTAGAACCCGTTTTAAATTCTGTCCTTTCTAAATTTAGAAAACCCTTTAGATCTGAGATTTGCAGTTCTGTAAGAACCCCTCAGAACTTTGTCAGATTCATTGGAGAACTCGATAGAACCTCCTCAAGAATCCACAGTATCCCTCAGATACCCCCTTGGTGGAGTTACAGTAAACTGACTATGTTTGGAATTCCATCACAATCATTTCAGAACCCCTTTACTAATGAGAACTTTGCTAGAACCCCCTTAAATTAGAACATTGTGGAAACTCCTCAGGAATCCCTCACAACCGAATCCAGTTAGAAACGCCTCATAATCCACACTAAAGACCTGCTGAAGCCCCTTTAGATTACCTTAATCCCCTCTTTGTTACTCCCCGCTGTGAAAACCCTTAAATATGAAATCAAGTGTAACAGTGCAGCTGAAGATGTCAGTGGAAGTTCTTAAAATGTTCGTGTGAATCATTTCTCAATAAAAGCAGGGGTGCCCTGCGTCACGTATCCAGGAGGAAAGAGTGGGCTGTTGGGAAATGAAGTGAGATGGTAATGCATTTCTAGAGAAGCTTGCGGGAGTGGGAGAACAGTTAGGGTAGTTTCAGGATGATGACAGGATGACTGATGTCCTCTGACAACACCAGGAGCCCATCTGCAGGTGAGCCAACTGGACATTCAAAGAGAGAAAGAAAGAAAGGTAGGAATCAGAAGAAATAAAAGGACTCAAGACCGGCGGGAAAGTGACAAAGACAAACCTCGGGAACACATCTGTGACCAGATATTCTAAACTCAAGATTCACTTACAAGGTTTTTTCATCACGTGGTAACAGAAGAAGGCTGTAGATGTGGTAGAAAGCTCCAAGGAAAAAAGCTAGGTCAGTCAGGACACTCACGTCCAAGTTTCAACCAACTTAACCCTAACCCTTTACCCTTTGAAGGTCTGGGGCTTATGGGAAATGGTGTTCATTAAAGGCCGCTAAAAACAGAAATATTAAATAAACAACGACATTAGATTGTTCATCAAAAAAAATACCGTCCTTATGTAAGCATGAAGCGAGCCTCACCACATACTGTTGAGAGAGGGTCTGTTCCAAGGCTGGACTTTCAGTTATTAGTGTAGTTACTAATGTCGACAGGATATTTCATGAGGGCTTCTTACTTCTGGAGGAGAACCTGGACGTTTCACTTCGGTTCTCTACAGAGAGACATAGGTTGTGGACCTGGAACATGCGAACGTCTAAACCTTGAACGTAGAATATTTAATCACAGGAATAAGGATGAACAAAGAAAACGAGCTAGAGGAATGTGAATCGGCGACCTGTGCAGGAATCCCCCGCTCATACCGAACTCCAAAACGCCTGGCGCAACGCGACGAGGCGAGACCGCACAGTCATGAACCATGATGTCATGTCATGACTGGAGCTGATCAGCAACCAGACTAAACAAATCCAGACTGTCAGACTGACTGACTGATAGACAGTCAGACAGATGGACAGGAGAGTCACAGGCGAAATCCAAGTCATCCAAGAATTTTCCCTTCAACACGTAACTCATTCACAGCCGACCGTGGGAGGAGGGAGGGAGGGAGGAGGGAGGAGGGATAAAGGAATCCCAGCTTTGCTCCATTAACAGCCGAACAGAGGGAGGGGAGAAATAAATAAAGAAAGAGAGAAAGAGAAGGAGGGAGGAGGGAGGGAGAAGGTAAAAGTTGGAAGTGGTATGAGTCACAGAGCGAGATGGGAGGAGACTGGAGTGGAGGAGAGAGAGAGAGAGGGATGGAGGGAGGAGGGAGGGAGGTATAATTATGGTAGGAGGCTGCCAGGGCGAGAGAGAGGAGAGAGAAGCAGAGGGAGGGAAAGAAAGAAGAGAGCGAGGAGAGAGAGAGAGTCCAGCCCACTCCGGTAAAACCATTCAACTGGTGAGCGAGGGAACGCATTCAACACTGAGAGAGAGAGAGAGAGAGGAAAAGAGGTAAAAAGAGAGAGAGAGGAACTCCCTTCGTCTGGGATAACTTAGTCAAACTGCCTCTCTAACACACACACACTCTGAACACACACTCTGCAGCGACTTCACCCCGGGAACAAGGATCCTCCTGCACTCCAGAGTTTTTCCTTCTCTGCTTTTTCATCATCCATTCATCACATCTGAGTTTTTTCTTCTTCTTCTTCTTCTTGTTTTGTTGTTTTTTTTCTTTTTCTTTCTTTCTTGTGACGCCTCCACATTTTCCAGCCATCTGTCCCTGACAAAAAAGATAAGGATTACTCATTTTCTCTCTCGGCGTTGTGTTTTTTTTTTTCTTCTCTTTTTTGTCCTCCTCTCTCTCGTTTCTTTACAGCTTTTTTTCCCCTCCGTTTTTTCGCAGGTGGACTGTGAGCTGAGCTGAACTTTGCAGCTTCCAAACTTCTGAGGAGAGAACGAGAGAGAAGAAAGACAAAGACAGTAAGAAAGAGAGAAGGCAGAGGAAGGAGGGAAGGTGAATTTTAAACAGAAGAAGACTTTTCTTTCTTCAACCAGGACTGAATTTTTGTTCAAACGCTTTTTTGGCCAAAACTCAACTTTTGGCTCCGTCTTTGCATCTGCATCCAGCAGCATCACCAAATCCAGCGCAGCAGCCAATCAGGCGACTCCTGCCATCATGTCTGTCTTACCTCTGCTCAGCTGGACCGTCCTGCTCCTGGTCCAGAGTTGCGGCTCGTCCTCGGACCCGGCGTCCAAACTCCAGCCTCCGCCGCTTTCTCTGACCGTCCATCCTCACCACCAGCCGCTGCCGGATGTCGCCTCCAGCTCCAACTGCCCCTCCTGCGCCCTGGCCAGGATGAGGAGAAACGAAGGGGGCACGGCGGCGGCAGACGACATGGCGGGACACGACAGAGAGGAGGAGGAGGCTCAGCAGGACGTGGTGGAGGCCGTGAAGAGGCACATCCTCAACATGCTGCACCTCCAAGCCCGGCCCAACATCACCCGGCCCGTGCCGCGCGCAGCGCTCCTCAACGCCCTGCGCAAGCTCCACGTGGGGCGCGTGGCGGAGGACGGCAGCGTGCAGATCGAGGGGGAGGAGGAGGCGCGAGGGCGGGGAGGCCGCGGAGGAGGAGGGGGAGGAGCAGTGGCGGCGGCGTCTCGGGCAGGAGACAGCGGCGACGCACAAGAGACGACGGAGATCATCACCTTCGCCGAGGCTGGTGAGTGCAAATGGCTCAGTGATTTTTGTGTGTGTGTGTGTGTGAGCATCGTTCGGTGTGCAAAGAGACGCAGAGAGAGAAAACCTTTATGTGTGTAGACAAAAGACAAAGTGTGTGTGTGCACTAATGTGTGTGTGTGGACAGTAACCAAGATAACTTAAGGTGTGTAAGCACATATTTACAGTTCAGTTTAGTGTGTGTGTGTGTGAACAAATGACAGCAGTTCGACAGTAAATGTGTAAATCTGCATTTTTATGTGTTTTACGCGTGTCAAGGAATGTGTAGCAGTTACCTGTGTGAGTGTGTGTGTGTGTGTGAGTGTGGAAAGCAGCTAAGACGACTAAGCGTATGTAAGCACATATTTGCATGTGTTACAGTTTTGTGTGTGTGTGTTAAAGACAAAAATGCAGCTGTGTTGGAAACGACCGGTCTGCCAGTGTGTGTGTGTGTGTGTGTGTGTGTGTGTCCACCTGCTTAATTCCACCTGCGTACTCAAACCCGTCAGATATCCACACACACACACACACACACACACACACACACACACACACTAACCTCTGTAATCGCCTCCTGCTGTTTTCAAAGAATACCTCATTATCTACTTAAAGTCAGAGGAGATTCGTGTGTCACTGTGTGTGTGTGTGTGTGTGTGTGTTTTAAAGCGGTAAGAGTGCTGGAGCGCTTTTCTGACAGACGGTAGCGACAAAGAGCGAGTACGAGTCAGAGAGAGAGGAAGGGAGGGGGACAGAAAGAAGTACTACAGTGTTGCTGAATAATTAAACCCACCCGTCGGAGGAAACCGTCCGAGCCGTCCTGCTCGGCAGCTCTTCGGCAGGTCAGGTGTTAACTGTAGTCTTCCTCTGTCTCGTCACCTCGACCCTCCAGCAGCTCTGGCGCCGTCTCTTCTGAACACCTTTAAATCCAGGTCACTGAAGGGTCACGGCGCTCGCACTTGTGAGGTTTCCTGCGGACAAAGAGGCTGAAAAATATTGCTGTCGTCATGTGAAAACCTCGTATCTCCCATTTGGGGTATTTGTTATGTTTTAGCCATCAACTCCAAATTGGCCAGATTCTCCATTCCTGCTGATCATTTTCCAAAGATTGATTTCCTTCCTTAAAGGCAGCCATAGTTCACTTCTATGAAAAGCAACTTGCAGAGACTTGAAACCTGCTGCAGAGACTTTACTTTTTAATCAAACTTAGGCTATCGTCAACCGGTGATACAGCTGAGATGAGCAGAGCAGCGAATTCATTCACTGAATCAGTTAAATCAAATTCACAGTCTTTTCTTGTTCTTATTGTTTGTCTTCTGGGTTTGATTTGCGGCAGGAAATCTAATTTATTGGATGAATAACAAAAGGAAACCAATTCAAAATGTATGGTGTGCTTTGGGAAAAGGTTAGCAGCAACAGAAAGTGAAAATGATTCATACTTTGTGGACTGAAACATGTAAATTCACCTGTATGAGCTAATTAGTGGAAAAGGTGACACATTTTAAATGACAGCATTTTTCTCACATGTGAAATTTAGAAATATGCAGTCGTACGCCAATAATTTCAAAATCCTCCTTCTGATGTCGAGTGTTGATGATTTCTGCATTGCACTTTCCGAGAGCTCACCTGTCAGTCAGGCAGTGTGGGCGGGACTGTGACGTCTTCTTCCTCCTCCTCTGGATTTTCTGTTGATGCAGTTTGAGTTTCTGTAGGCGAGAGTCTGGAACAGCAGATGGAAAAGATTTTTATGAAGTGGATCTGTGCAGACAGGCTGAGAGAAGCAGCTTTCTTTGAAGGAAAACACAGAGTTTAATGCCGTTTAAAGAGTTCCTCTTCGTGGATGAATCTGCCGTTAGAAACCAATTCGATTTCCCAAAGTCTCTTCAGTGTCATGTAAAATTATGTAAACCCTGAGTTCAGAAACATTTCTATTGTATTTCTATCTAATCTAAATTATTTCGTCTGAACCAAAATAAGATAATTTCCTTCTTAAAAACAAACCCAAAACTTAAGGCTGCACTTTCGGGTAGAAGACCTCCAAAACAATCTGACATATCATCGCTTTATAAAGAAGTTGTGGCTAACATGTCAGCACTGCAGTCGTGTTTGTGTCACCTGATGACTGTGAGTCCAGTATCCTCTCTCTGTTAGCTCTGTGTTTGGTCTCCACCACCTCCTGAGGGAAATATCTGTCTCTTTAGCTGCTGAATGCTCCACTATGTTCACCAGCTGCTCTCTGACTGTGTCTGTCTGCTGTCTGCTTGAAGTATTTGTCTATTCAACCAACCCAGTATCACGGCAGTTCGTGAAATAGTAACGAAATGTAATCTGTAGATTCGTGTATATGGTCACAAATTTGCAATTTTTTTCGTGACACTGAGCACGACTTTAAAACTAATGTATTTCAACTGAAAGTATCTTTCGTGCCTGCACCACGTTTTTTTCTTCTGTCAGTAGAATAAAGAGCGACAGAGCCCACACAGTGAGGTGGTCGGGGTGGAAGGATGGGTCAAACACAGGACTTTCACCCTGGAGACCGTAGTTCGTGTCCCGTGTGAATCTTTTCCTAAACCTAACCAAGTACTTTTGGTGCCTAAACCAAATTGTGACCGTTTCACAACATTAACCACGCGTTAGAAAGGCTTTCTTCTTCTCCGACGTGCACTTTGCATCAGAAATACGTGAAATGACCATGATCTCTTAACACCGCATTAGTCATTTCACGTATTTCTGTGAGACGGTGTTGATTCAGCAGTGTTTGAAACTCCCTTCCCGACCGTGCAATCGAAGGGGCTGTGGCTGCCCGTCTCGTAACTTGCATTTTCTGACCTTTGGTTAGGTTTAGGCACAGAAACGATTAAATCTAGAGAAAGATCATGGTTTGGGTTAAAATAACTACTCGGGTTAAAAGAAATCAGCATTGGTTGTTGGAAGAAAATGGGAAGTGCTCTCAATGCTCATTATACCCGCAGCTGTTAGAGGGCTTTTTCACTTGAATGTAAATAAATGTATTGTTGGGTATTTGCTGGCGGGTACAGTAACTGACGCCGTAGTAGTCCTGGGAGGACAGTCTTGGCATGTCATACATAGTTCATTTCAAGCTTACTGAACCGTTTCATGTGCCGTAAAACCAAAACTAAGAGCTAAAAGAGGCTAAAAAAAACCTCAGGTGAGCTAAAAATATCAGGTGAGGGTGTTGTTTTAAAATAAACTAGACCTGGCCACTTTTCACAGGAGCTGATAAAACCTTGTTTTTCTAAGATGTAACACGGCCCGCCGTGAGAATACTTTGCACCCAGCCAGTCCTGTGCTTTGTTAGAAATAACTGATGCATTCAGGGACCTCGGTAATTATTTTGGGCGACGGAGATAGCGAGCGGAGGGACGACTGGATTCTTGGCGGAGACGAAGTGTCAACCTCCGTTTAGCAGCTCCGACACAATATCTATCTGTCCGGCAGCCTGTTCTGTTTAAATTCCTCTCCTCCGTCCCTGTTTATCTTCCCCTCTTCTCTCCGTCTCCCCCCACACACAGAGGACAATTAGGCTAATTGAACTTAATTGAACACATCATTAGCGACATTCCACAATCCACTTTCATCTCCCTCTCCCTTTCTGCTGCTCTCTCCAGCCTCGGTCTACCCTTCCCTCCTCTGGCAGACAGAATAAACCGGTCATTGTTGGATCTATTCTGGTGGCCGGGTCTGTCTGGGGATTCAAACTAGCAACCGTGCGACGAGCTCGGGGCCGGTTCATTGACCTCCGACAACTGAGAGGAAACAGTGAATCCCAGCAGCTGACAGAAAGACAAAGAAAGACAAAAACGTCTGTCTGATATGAAAATAAACTGTAATTAGCATGTTTCCTTTGTCTGTTTTCCTTTCTCTTACTCACATTTTTCTCTTTACTCTGCTTTCTTTTGATCTTTTCCTTCTTCTCTCATCTTTTTCTTGGCTTTAACTCACATTTTCTTCATTTTGTCCTTCGTTTTCTCCGCTGCTTCTTTTTTTCTCTAACTTTCTCCTCCCTCTTCACTCCCTCTTCTCCTATCTCTCCATCTTTTCCCTCCCTGTCCGTCACTTTTTTTGTGACGTGGCTTTACCGTGTTTATAGCGTGTTTACGGTCGTGTCCGTGCCGTCGTAACGCTGTTTGAATCCCCGGCGGCTCGCTTTAGTCGCCGTCGTCCCACCACATCATTTGGCTCTGCTTTGATGTGTGACTGGCCGCCAAAGATGCTCTATGTCTGGGGAGATGAATCACTCGATAGTAAACAACTACAGATTGTGTCCAGACCTGCGTGCACTGACACACAAACCGACAGGGGAAAATCAGAAGATACTGTAGATTCTGGGGAGATTCGTGATTACGGATAAAGGTGGTGACATCTTTATTCTTCCTCGTGTGCAGAGCCAAACCAACAATGAGTGCATCCTCCTAACATTGTGTGTGTGACTGTAGAGATCTACGTCATTGATTCGAAGAAAAAATATTGGTACCACTTTAAAACAAACCATTATAGAGGTTTTATAAGCTGTAACTTATCATTTACGATTGCTTTATGGGTCACCTATAAACCATTAATAAGAACAAGTTTGGGTTGCCAGGTTATGAAAAATCCCTCGTTTATCCTTTCTCACGTTCTAATAAGCCACCAACTCTGCCGTTATACATTTTCATATTAAGTTGCTAATAAACGGATTTTGATCCAAGCAATTGGTCAAACAATCCAACTACTCAAAGGGATGTTTTCACAACCTGGCCACCCGAAGGTTGTTCCTATTAATTTGGTTATAACTGATCTATAAGGAATGAGTGAATGATTTATTAACTATACGAACCTTTTATAAACAGTGCCTTATTAGCCACATTTGTTGTTGAGACAAACTTTAAGTAAAGCTTCTACTATCCTTACGTTATCCTTATATAAGGTTATATTATATAATTAGTTTTATTTTGTCCAAATATTAATCGAAGTTTGCTTCTGTCTGCCTGCTCTGTTTACCTGTCGGTCTTCAGGGTTGCGTTTCCAATCCCAAATGTGACATAAATCAGCCATCATTAGAACAAAGTGAGTGATTTTCGTGGTATGCTGAAAAATGGTCAGAGTGAGACATCGCTGTGTTTTCCACCTCTCTGCCAGCCGCCCGCTGTGTCGTCCCTCTGGGAGGAATCAGGGAGGACAGGAAGGCAGCGAGCGGTGGCCTCGCTAAATACAGGCGAGTTCAAACAGAGCGGGAGGAACGGGGGAGGAAACGGTGGGAAAGAGACACAGAGAGGGAAAGAGGAGAGAGAATTAGAGAGAGAAGTAAACCATCTCAACCTTGGTGACTGTCCCTGAATGACTCCTCCAGTCTCAACACTCCCTCTTCGTCTCTTTTTAAACCACACTGGGAGACTGCGGTCAGGTTTATATTTATTATAACTGAAACAGAAGCTCTTTCACCCCGTCCCAGTATGAAACTGGTTGTACTGGGAGAGTCCCAGTCTGTGTGAGAGCAGCCGTTTGAACACAGCAGAGCGCTAGGAGAAAGGGGTTAATTCTTATATGTTGCTACGTTAACGGGAAGTTGTTACCTTAACAGTCGTGATAAGACTTTTCCTGCAGAGATAAAGAGACAAACAGATAAAGAGACANAAGAGACACAGAGAGGGAAAGAGGAGAGAGAATTAGAGAGAGAAGTAAACCATCTCAACCTTGGTGACTGTCCCTGAATGACTCCTCCAGTCTCAACACTCCCTCTTCGTCTCTTTTTAAACCACACTGGGAGACTGCGGTCAGGTTTATATTTATTATAACTGAAACAGAAGCTCTTTCACCCCGTCCCAGTATGAAACTGGTTGTACTGGGAGAGTCCCAGTCTGTGTGAGAGCAGCCGTTTGAACACAGCAGAGCGCTAGGAGAAAGGGGTTAATTCTTATATGTTGCTACGTTAACGGGAAGTTGTTACCTTAACAGTCGTGATAAGACTTTTCCTGCAGAGATAAAGAGACAAACAGATAAAGAGACAGAGATAAAGAGACAAACGGATAGAGACAGAGATAAAGAGACAAACAGATAAAGAGACAACCAGATAAAGAGACAAACAGAGATAAAGAGACAAACAGAGATAAAGAGACAAACAGATGAAGAGACAAACAGATAAAGAGACAGAGATAAAGAGACAAACAGAGATAAAGAGACAAACAGATAAAGACAACCAGAGATAAAGAGACAAAGAGACAAAGAGACAAACGGATAAAGAGACAACCAGAGATAGAGACAAACGGATAAAGAGACAAACAGAGATAAAGAGACAAACAGAGATAAAGAGACAGAGATAAAGAGACAGAGATAAAGAGACAAACAGAGATAGAGACAAACAGATGAAGAGACAAACAGAGATAAAGAGACAAACAGATAAAGAGACAGAGACAAAGAGACAAACAGATGAAGAGACAAACAGATAAAGAGACAGAGATAGAGACAAACAGATGAAGAGACAAACAGATAAAGAGACAGAGACAAAGAGACAAACAGATAAAGAGACAGAGATAGAGACAAACAGATGAAGAGACAAACAGAGATGAAGAGACAAACAGAGAGAGACAAACAGATGAAGAGACAAACAGATAAAGAGACAGAGATAAAGAGACAAAGAGACAAACAGATAAAGAGACAGAGATAAAGAGACAAAGAGACAAACAGAGATAAAACAGATGAAAAGAGCTTCTTCTTTTGTTTGTTTCATTTCCTGTTTGCTCAGAATGTCCAGACGCAGCCCTGAGATTCTGTCAAACTGTAACGATCATGATGTTTTGTATCAAATTACAGGTGAAACTTTAAATCTGGAGACTTATCAGCAGCAGAAAGTGTTGGAGGTGTGGTCAGTGCACTGTGACATCACTGGTGGGTGTGGTTACAGGTGCTAGGAGAGCTAATAAGCGAGCTCACACTCCGCTGAAGTGAACACAGAAAGTGTTCTCAAACGTCGCTGTTTTACTTTACCTTCACCTCACATCAACGTGAAAACTCCTGAACTGGTGCAGTGAGTTCGTGATTTCAGTGTTGATTCGTATCTTAGTCCAGAAATCGGAGCGGACTGCACGATGTTAAAGCAAAAAGCCAGCAGGACTGTGATGGGTTTGATTCCCGATTCACCTGGCGTCTTGTTCCCGTCCTGTCATGGTGGACGTTTGAGGTCTCGTCTCATCTTCGCTCGTCAAACTCTCCAGACGTTGAAGGTTTGGAGAGGATGTGACTTCCTTTAGCGTGTCAGAAACTGGTCTGTGAAAACCGAGCCGGGAGGCGGCAGAGTCTCCTTGGCATTTTGGTATTTTAAGATGGGAACATTTGACTGTCAGATTGGACTGCTTATCTGCTCTCTCATAAATAAACTGGCCTGGGAACCCAGACAGACAGAGAGAGTTACAAGCTGGCACTTCAACTTCAATTTAGCTCAAAACTTTATTGTCCCGAGAGAAATCTGGATGTAGACGATGGGAAGAAAATGAAAAGCATGCCATAAAATCACTTTGTTAAAACAATGAAAACACAATAAAAACTGATGAAAACACGACAGAACAGAGCAGCTGAAGTCAGTTTGATGTTGGTGTTTCCTACAGTCTGTCCCCTTTGTTATTGTCTTTGTTTGAAACTGAATTTCACTGCTGGAATAATTTCACAGACCACTTTTATTTGGTACTAACAGCCAAAACACGTGACAGGACACTTTTAGACAGTTAACAATGCAAACCGACACTGTGTTAAAGATCACACTGCTTTTCAAACTCTTGCTGTTCGCCAGCAACAAACATAGCACAGAATATACGCCATGCATAAACACATAGCTACAGTACTACGAATATATACAAGAAACCCACACGATTTTTTATGTCGTCACAGCACAGACACTTTACCATTTTATCAGCACAATAACTCAGAAATGATGTCCATGTTGGTTAATTCACCTCATGGTTTCTGTGTCAAAGCAGAAAGTAGGAAGTAGGTCTGGTGGATGGCCGTGAAGCACGAGTCTGTGTTCTGTAGTTACCGTGCAGATATCTGACGAGGTTCTCCCAAGAAGAACCATAGTGGCTTCAGCCGGTGCCCCGAAACGACTTTTACTTCAGGGAATGGAGAGATCGTTTCCATAATTTCATAACGTTTTTTTCTTTAAGAGACGAGTTTCGTGGCAGCAGAGCTTCAGCTGCACAAACACTGTTTTACAACTCAAACTGGTTTTCAACCAGAACCTTCAGCAGTTTTACTTCACTTCACTTCACTTCATTGTCACTTAGAGGGAAGTTTACCATGAAAATACAACACATAAATACTACGCAGTATATAAAATATATCAGCAATAAAACATCAACCATCAAAAACAAATAACCAAAGACTTAAAGACGTGGTGCCACAGACTGGGGCTTCAGGATGAACTCCAGCGTTTCACTTGAAACACTTTCAGCTTTAGTGTGGAAATGTTTTCAGTTCGAACCATCTGGAGCAAATTTTCGTACATTTACATCCATTCATGTTCTTGTGTCGCATGGCCACAAATTGTGTCTTTGCATGCAGCCTGAACACCTTCAGGCTGCAGTTCACTTTGATCTGGATTAAACACAGATCTCAGCTGTGATTGGTTACTGTACCTGGCAGGTGTCGTCGCCTCTCGCTCGCCGTTTGTGATCCTGTAAGGCTCCGTGTGAGGGATTCACATCGCAACATCATCATGGTCGATGAATCTGCTGATTATTTCCTCGTTCAGTCGATTAATTGTTCAGTCGAAAAGTAGTAAAAGCATCCAAAGTAACATCTTAAAATGTCTTGTCTGACCAACAGTCCAAAACTCAAAGATTTTCAGTTTCCTAACAGACAAGGACAAACTGCAAATCCTCACATTGGAAACCTAAAACCGATTCATTTTCTATTGATCAACTAATCGATTAATCCACCAATAGAGCCCTCGCTGTGTTGGGTGTAGCTTTACCATCTGAACATGACGTCCTCCTCTTTTCATGTTCTTTCTCTCTCCAGATCATTTTTCTCTCTGTCTCTCTGCTTTGATCCACCCAAATAAAATAACTGAAAACGACCAAAGCGTCTTCAGAGCTACAAAAGGCCGGATATTTTTTTTAAAGTGTGCGTTCTGGTGCGTGTAGTCGGTCCAGACGAGACTTTCTCTTTCCTCCTGCTAACGATGAGCGAGTTTGGCATTCAGGACATTCCTCTCATCAGACGGCGAGGCTGCTTTAATGCCTCCTCACCACTTTTGTTTACCGGACGCTCGACAGTGTTACACAGATTTTGTTTCACATGTAGAGCTGCTCAGTGTGTGTGTGTGTGTGTGTGTGTGTTTACTAACACAGCCCCGCTGACTCACATGTGGTGGCAATAAGGCCGAGCAGGGCGTCGACTCTCGGGATCTGCAGCAGATTTCTGTCCCACGCAGGCGAGGCCGAGCCTGACAGTCCACATTGAGGGTTCACATGCCCAAGTAAAGTTTCGCCTTAACTCCATTCACGCTGTCACCGTTTACATCATCATTTAAACACTTTCATCTGATGATTTTAAAGGATCAGACTTTTCGAGGAGTCAAGTGACTAAAGCTTTCATTATGAACCAGAACACATTAGTTTATCCTGTAAAAATGGCCTTAATTTAGTCATTAAATCCACATCTTCAAACAATGATGGTTAATATCAGGGATTTATTCATTGGCTGATTCATGTGGGAGTATTTATGGGAGTTTTAATGCTTTCTGTGCAGGTTTACAGGGTTATTAATGTAAAATGATACTTTAAAGTTCAGTACTTGACTCTGTTCTTACTTTTTACGTCTTGTTTGTAAAATAAATTGTGGGTTTTATTATATCTTTATATATATGTTTGCTTTTTATAAGAAGAATTTACAACAAATTTAACCCTGAAATTCCTCTCAAACGTGCCCTTAAGTAGCTTTAAACTTTTAACAAAAGACACGTGTGCGAGCTGTTCCAGCTCTTTATGAGTGAAATGTTAAAACCCGACACTCTCCTCCGTCCAGCGAGGCCACAGCAGGAACTGAACCCACAACCCCGGCAGTCTTAGTGCCTTGCTCTACACACTTCACTTTCAGTGTATTTAAACTCCTGCCATGACGGTTGTTTCTTAAATGCATGCTATGTGTGTGTGTGTGTGTGTTGTAAGTGGAAGGGGGGTAGATGGGTGACCCAGCCCGCTGATCCCTCCTAATGTAAACTAAAAAGACAGCAGAAAGGGCGGGCTGTGATCCTTTTAACGGTAAAGAGGAAAGAAAGATCCTGTACTGTGCTGCGCTGTAGAAACCAGAGTTATAAGTCTGGTGTTATTTCTCTCACTGCCAAAAAAATCTCATGTTCAGACTCAAACTAACAGTGCATTTGTTGGGGACTATTTTCAGTGGTGGATTAATCCACATTTGGTGCTAATTAGCAAATGTTAGCATTCTAACACGCTAAACTAAGATGGTGAACATTATCATCATCAGCATGTTAGCAGAGCCTCACAGAGCTGCTAGCACGGCTGTGGACTGTCTGGTTTTAATGTGAAGGGTTAAAACTGATACTCATACAGTGTGAATGTGGACGCAGCAGAGAGACGGAGAGACTTTGATCCCTTTAGTGTAAACTGGACAGGCAGAGAGGAGATAGAGCGGTAGATTAGCGTCCCCATTAAGGGACAGGAAGTCCTCGAACGCTGATCCATCTCATCTGTCAGATACACCCTGCTGTACCTACAGCTCCTCTACAGTATCTCCTCTTCCTCACGCAGTGAAGAGTGAAGAGCATTTTCCATTTTGGAGTGTGGGAACGAGAGGAGAGGTGGAGGGAAAAGAGAGAGACAGAAACAGCTGTGCAAACTGAATCCCAACAGAAGCTGCTTCTTTCTTTCTTTCTTCCTTTTCTGTCTTTGAACATTGGTGCAGCAGCAGACAGTTACAGGACGAAGTCAAAGAGAAAGTGAACGTATAAATAACACAACAGCAGCAGGTCGCCGGACAAGAAAAGTTCAACTCTTCTTCACTTACTAACATGAAAACACACAAACACACTCACCCAATACACAAACAAAGACACACATTTACACAAACAGCTGAAGGACACATATACAAACCCACACACACACACACACACACACAGGTTTGCTCAGCCTGTTGAACGCAGCTCATCCATTGAAGGAGGGATTACGATGGACAATGGAGAACACACACACACACACACACACACAGAAACACAGTGTGTGTTTGGACAGATGGGTACAGTGTGTGTGTGTGTGTGTGTGTGTGTGTGTGTCGTGGGCTCAGTAAACACAGGGAACAGAGGATTGAGGGTGTGTTCACTCACTGATGTCAACAGTCAAATCCAGAATTAGCAGCGTCCCGATTCAAGCCCCGCCTCCTCTGAAACCTGCCCCTCCCAAAATGGCACGGTGCGTTCAGGTGCTCCTCGTCAACCTGCAAAGTCAAAAAAGTTGTCAGTTTTGACTTGAACACATGGGAGACAATCAGGGCCTCCAGACCGCCTGCAAAGTAACACCTGGTCATGTGATCGGTTTATTACTTGACGAGTTGATGAGGATCACCTGAATGCACCATTAAACAAGATGTTTCCGGATTTTAATCAACATTCTGTAGATTTTTACAGTGTTTTATTTGGACAATCAACAGCTGTTTGTGTTCAGATGTCTTTGAAAAGTTTAGACTGCTGAATGTCTTTACAAAACAAGTCACTCCTTAAATCTCTCTATTTACTCTTCACTTTGTTGTCCCAAAGGTTTTTGAGACGTAAACAGGCTTGACGAAGCTGCTAATCGGCGCCACGGCAAAAAATATATTTAATAACAGTAACAGACAAACAAAATGGTTTCTTAAATTGACAGATTTTGCAGTGGGGTTTTGTTGAAGAATTACAGTATCGAGAAAAGTATCATTTTGGTATCGTTCCCAAAACTCAGGTATCGTATGTGCACTGGTATTGAAATATTTCAAATGATGTCATGAGTCTCTGCACTGTGTGTGTGTGTGTGTGTGTGTGTGTGTAAGGGGGATTAAAGAGGATTTAATAAGATTTATCATAAACCAAGAGTCCTTTTAACAACATACCGATCAGTGTTTGTGTCACATGTTGGCAGGACCTCTTGTTTAGCTTTGTTAGCGGCTCAGAGAAGCTCTGTCTGATAAATCAAATCAAAGTCATAATACGCCCCAGGGGCTGATGGGAGAGTTACGAAATGTTTGGAGGCTGAGATTCGAGCTCAACACTGATGGAAAACTATTGGACCCACTTAGAGAAGTGAGGAGCAACATAATGTTACTGGCGGACATTAAGTGGTCCAATTTGGGTTCTTGATCATTTAAACTGGTTTTTGATGGTATGAACTGGGTTATACCCAGTGTTGACTGCCCAAACTGAGCGTTTGATGGTCCGAATTAGGTTTTGATTGTCTAACTCATCTTTTGATGGTCTAAATTGGTTATTTGATGATTTGATGTTCTAAACTTGGTGTTTGATGGTCTAAACTTGTTTTTCAAAAGACTAAACTGGGTTATGATGGTCTAAACTGGGATTTTGAAGGCCTGAACTATGAAGTTAATGGGATACACTGCGTTTTGATGGTCCACACTGGGTTTCTGATGATTTAACTGGATTTTTAAGAGGCTACCTTGGGCTTTTGATGGCTTACACTTGCTTTTTGGTGGTCTAAAGTGGATTTTAACTAAACTAGATATTTGATGGACTAAACTGGGTATTTGAAGTTTAAACTTGGTTTAAAATTGGGTTTTAATGGTCTAAACTATGTGTATGATAGCCTAAACTGGGTTTTGATTGTCTAACTCAGGTTTTAATGGTCTAAACTAGGTATTTGATGAAAGTGAGCATTTTAAATGTTAAAAGGAACATTTCAAATTCAGACATTTTTTTGAATTTCTCAGAGAGTCTGCTGTCCTGATTTCCTTCAGTGGATCCTGGACAGAATCAGACAGGAGAACTGACCTGTAGTTTTCTGTGTTTCAGTTTTCTACACACTCTCCTCCCTCACTGCTGTGCTGTCCAAACACAGACTGCATGACAAACTGTGTGTGCGCGCCACAACACACACACACACTCAGACCGAGCAGACGAGGGCCAGAAATCAGGTTTTATGAGTTGTTGAGACATCACTTTGTAAAGATCAGTCTTCTGTAAATGGAGGGGGATTACAGAGAGAGAGAGAGAGAGAGAGAGAGACAGTGAGAGAGAGGGGGAGAGAGAGAGATGAGCTGTGAGGAGAAGACTTGCAGAGGTCGGACAGGCTCCAGAAACAGAAACTTCTTGTCTCGGAGTGTAAATGAGCTGCTGGAACTAGTTTCTTACTTGCTCTGTGGAGTTTTTACATGTTTTAACACATTAAGGACGAGTTGGCCAAACCTCACATCATCATCAGTGTTTAGATTGATTTCCTTCCTTCCAGGCAGCCATTAGTCTCTCTTCAGCTCCATGAAAATCATCCTGCAGAGACTCAAAACACTACATGGAGCACTTTTTTACTGTTTTGGGCTCTGCCCCTTAGTTCCAATTAAGGGTAATTTAATGCTACACCATACAATGATTTCTTTAATGATTTTAGATGAGAGTGTTCTTCTCACTTTGTGTTTTTCTCTTTCCTGTTTCAACATGACAGTGCCCCCAAAAGCCTTCCAAACACAGCCAAAGCTGCACATTACTTAAAATCTTAATTAAATAGTAGAAAATGTTTATAAAATTTTAATCTGGATCTGCTTCAAAACACAGTGATGGACAAGCATGTGACTCATGTTTGAGCAGTAGTTCACAGGAAAATACGGGCATCTTTCCACCAAACTCCACCAGCTTTTCTTTAAATTTTAGTCAAGCCTGTCAACATGTTTTTACACTTTCCTGCTAAAAATACAAACAGGACTCAGTTTGTAAAAACAGTTGAAGGTATGATATAAAGTATGCCATGTGGCCAAAAGTATGTGGACACCATGGTCCACGTACTTTGTTGTTTATAGTTGTTTAGTTTATAGTTGTCTTCTATAGTAGAGTCTTTGGGTTTTGGACTTGTTTCTATGGAAATTGTAATGCGCATTTTCACTATTGTCTGATATTCTATACACCAAACAATTAATCTGGTATTTGAGAAAATAGTTGTCAGTTGCAGGCCTTGTTGCATTCAAAGAGCCTTCGCCATCTGAGTAATAAAAAGTGGGTGACCACTAAAAGTCTCATGGGAGCTGTGGCTGTTGGATACTGACAAAATAACCACCTTATCTCACGTTACAGTCCAGTACAGCAGTAGGAACTTATTAACCATTTACCCACAAACATGTTCCCATTCTGCAGAAAGAAAAGTGAGAAATTCACTGTCATGGATTAGTGATCTTTAGCTTCTGTTACCGTTCAGTCATTTTTCAGACGGATGTGAGACACAACTCTGAAGTGAACATGTGACTGTAAATCACACAGATGTAACAGACGTCCGTCCGCAGCTCGTCTGTCATTACAGCTATAATAACCAGCTCTGCATGAACACACAGAACTGACTTCTATCTGACTACACTCACTGTTACAGCTGCTGCTTTGTGCCGCCAACATGCTATTAGGATTTCCTCTGCCACTGACTGTGAGGAGCCTTTTTAAAATGTAGTTCTTCTCAGGCCCACTTCAAGTCTCTCTGCGGCTCTGAGCTGGATTTTATAACCCACAGCAACAACTAGCGACAGTTTAAGATGAATAAAACTCATCCATCATTCCTACTGAAGATGTAAGGCTTTAAAAAAGTCTCAGTAATTTCCTAAAACAGCTGCTCACT
>NTHP01000794.1:112601-124767 GCA_003416845.1 Oplegnathus fasciatus
CCAGGCTGTGATACTCACACTGCTGGTTCTGTTCTGCACAGGAAGAAAAATAGAAAGTATCACCAGACTGGTCCTCTAAATTAGCAGCATTATTAGCGTCACACTAACAGATTGGTCCTTTACGCTGCTAAAGGAAGTGCTGCGGGAGTTAAAACAAAGACTCTCCTTCTTCCAGCAGCTTGAATCAACATCACAAACACTATTCTAAGAAACAATGAATGAACGGGGCTTTTATTTTTTAGTCTTCCTGAAGTGATGGTGATGTAAGTGAGATAATCGCCTCCAAATTGTCGGTTAAACAGCGTTAATGGACTCGCTAAAGTGCCGACCGCCTCCACACACACACGCACACACACACAGACAAGCCGCCCATTCACACCGTTTAACAGAGCATCACTGCTGCTGACATTCATAAACTCCCAAATCGTGACTTTGATTTTCTGTATGGACGCCCACGAGCGAGAGACATTACAGAGAGAGAGAGAGAGAGGGAGGAAAAGGTGATGCAAAGATGTTATGTAACGGCGGTGGATGGTAATTGTGTCTTCAAACCAGTGATTAGCTCGCTGCCTGGACTGGAGGTTTCTAGGAAATGTAAAATACAGGTCTGGACGTGTGTGTGTGTGTGTGTGTGTGTGTGTGTGCGTGTGTGTGTGTTTGTGTTTGTGTGTTTGTGTGTGTGTGTGAGACAGTTTGCATGCTGGAAAATGTAAGACAGATTTTAACAAAGTGTGTCTGTGTGTGTGTGTGTGTGTGTGTGTTTGTTTGTGTGTGTGTGTGCGTGTGTGTGTCTGTGTGTGTGTGTCTGTGTGTGGACAGTCAGGACACAAATTCACTGCAGTGTTTGTTGGAGTTTCAGACTTGTCCAGTCAAAGGAAAAGAAAAGTCACGTCACGGGTGCTCGCTAATTTGGTCGATCAGATTCAGAAGAATAAAAGATGACAAATGTTGATTGCAATCGACAGTCTTTAGCGAGACGTCGCGCTGCCGCCGTCAGACTCAAAACTGAGCAGCAAACATGCAGCTCATAAATAACGACGAATCATTGTCGATCTCAACTTGTTTTGATTCGTGACGTGCGTCAAAGCGAATGAGAGGAAGTGATGTCATGTTGAAACAGGCTCCAGAAAAACAACCATTAGAGGATCGATTCAGCCTGGTCAGATGTGTGCCAGCTCAGCACGTCTCCAAACAACTAACTTAAAACCAAAACCTGATAAAAAAGTCACTGGACTCGCCGGACTCTTCGCGAACAAGAGAGATCATGTGAGCCTCTTTGCATTGACCTCCAGTTGATCTTTAGGACTAATTTTTACTCAGTACTTTTACAGCCCTCCATGATCTGGCTCCTCAACGACACATAACCCGATACCTCAAACTTGCGTTGAGAGGATAAGCTGTCTGACAGGCTGAACTCGGGGCCAAAAAGTCCCTAAATCATGTTCACCTTCCTGGCTAACTATCTGCAGCCACCAACTCTCGCAGGAAAAATCAAAACCCGCAAGTATTTACCTTCCAAAATAAAACAGTCAAAGCTCTCCTCCTCCTGACTTTCCCATAATTCATAGTGAAGGAACAGAACAGAGAGGTTACACTTTGCAAATGGTTCTTTCATTTCTTTCAGACAAGCTGCTGTAAATTCAGTCATTCTGGGCTGCAGTAATGACAACAGAGCTCCTGGTGGGAACCATTAGCTGGTTTAAACGCTGCCTGACTCCAAAACCTCCAACCACTGCTGCTGAGTCAGCAGGAAGAGTCCAATCAGCAGTGTGTGTGTGTGTGTGTGTGTGTGTGAGGTCATGTTAGAGATGGTAACATAATGATAAGTGTGTGCTGTGTGTAGATGACTCTATAGCTTAGATGTGGCCACACTCATCATGAGTGTGTGTTTGTTTGTGTGTGTGTGTGTGTGTGTGTGCAGTTCAGTAAAGACACACAAACTCAACTCCAGTGTGTTTGCGAGGCGTTCAGGGTCTTTCTGTGCAGAGGAAGAGATCCACAGTAAGACTTCTCTTCCACCACAGAGGAAGAAAAAGTGTGTTTACAGTCGCTCAGATTAGTTTCAGTTAACTGCTGACAGAGCCTGAAGCATCAGTGCTGTTGCTATGGTTACCTGCAGTTTACTGTAATATACCATGAGCTCCTGAAATATGTTTGACCTGCCAGCCAATCCGAGACCAGGGTTTTCTGCTGAGGCATGAGTATGATATCATAATGACGAGTTGGACATTGTCCTAACCCTCTCTCTCTCTCTCTCTCTCTCTGTCTCAGGTGAGTCTCAGGGCACGGTGAACTTCGTCCTCTCTAAAGAAGGAGGCGATCTCTCTCTGGTGGAGCAGGCGAACGTCTGGCTCTTCCTCCGTTTGGCTAAGACCAATCGCAGCCGGGCCAAAGTCACCATCCGCCTCTTCCAGCAGCGCCGGCTTCCCAACGGACGCCAGTCTTTGCCGCAGGACGACGTCCTCCTGGCGGAGAAAACCGTGGACACCCGTCGCAGCGGGTGGCACACCTTCCCGGTGTCTGCGGCGGTGCAGGCGCTGCTGGAGAGCACCGAGAGCACAACGCTGAGTCTCAGGGTGTCCTGCCCGCTCTGCGCTGATGCCGGCGCAACACTCGTCCTGGTCTCCCCCGGCTCGGAGACGTCGCAGCGCGCCAACCAGCGGGAACAATCCCACCGGCCCTTCCTCATGGCCGTGGTCCGGCAGGAGGATGGCAACGACTCGCGGCGGCGCAGGAAGCGTGGGCTGGAGTGTGACGGGAAGGTCCGCGTCTGCTGCAAGCGGCAGTTCTATGTCAACTTCAAAGACATCGGCTGGAACGACTGGATAATCGCGCCGCCCGGTTACCACGCCAACTACTGCGAGGGGGAGTGCCCCTCCCATGTGGCGAGCATCACCGGGTCCACGTTGTCCTTCCACTCCACCGTCATCAGCCACTACCGCATGAGGGGCTACAGCCCCTTCCAGAACCTGAGGTCGTGCTGCGTGCCCACTCGGCTACGAGCCATGTCCATGCTCTACTACAACGAGGAGCAAAAGATCATCAAGAAGGACATCCAGAACATGATCGTGGAGGAGTGCGGCTGCTCGTAAACATAGAAACCTGAGCCGGATCGGTCCGGAACGAACTGGACTGAAGGAGAGGAGGAGGACTTCTGAACCCAGAGAGAGAGATGAACAGGTGACTCTATGATCATCGTCACTTTTATCTACTGCGTTTCGTTCTTCACCTCCTCCCTCCGTCCCGCCGTCACTCGGGGTCGCTCTCTGGGACTAAAAACTCTTCTCCGTCCACATCCAGCAGAACTCAGAAAGAGTCTCGACGGCACTTTCAGAAAAAAAGAAAAGATAAAAGATAGAAAAAAAGAATATCTAATATATTTTTGTTACAAAAGGAGGGAGCGAGGCTTATTTATGTGGCTGAGACGTTCAAGCACCACTCGACCTGTCAGATCTTGGAGAGACGAGGTGCCTGAAAAACTACTAACAAAAAAATCTCAAAACTATGCAACTTGTTTCACGTATTACGATCTTATTGTATTTTACTTGTTTTTTTGTTTCCCAACTGTTTACTTTTTTCAAAATGTACGTGGAAGAAAGAAGAAGACTCTTGTATTATTTTTTGGAAGTATAAGTTTGTGATGTGTGTGTGCTTGTGTGTGTGTTTAAGTCCATCCAAGTGTGCATATATGTAAGTTTGTGTGTGTGTATGTGTGTGTGTTGAGAGATACTTGAAAGAAACAAGTTGGCCCGGCTGCTGGAACCAAACACTTCTTTATGTTACCATGGTTACCATGTTGATGTTATAATTATTATTGTCAGTAAGTATATTAATAATATTATTGTTATTGTTGTTAATAATATTTTGTTTGGCTGCATTTGTGTTATTATGTCTGTTTTGTTCTTTTTTTTAAAGAAACGTTACAAACGTTTTCATTTTTTGCACTATAGCGACACTCGTGCTCAGATTAGCCCGACTGAAGGGAGAGGACAGACTGGAGCTTCACAGGTTTGATCCCCATGATAAGCCAGGTGAAGTCGCTCTGGGTTCAGAGTCTCCTGACCCACCTGTAGGTTTCTATAAAATTCGAAGACTGAATTTTGGGTTTACCACTCACTGCCAGAAAGTCCTAATTTGGGCTAAAGTAATTGGACACATGGCTGAGTGTGTCAGGCTGAGTCTGGGCTGTGTTTTTGAAATACTGAGGTCATGAACAGGTGGAAACCACACCCACTGAGACACGAAAAAGAAAGTTTCGAAATTTACTAAACTACATTATTTGTATTTTTCATGTCTTTTTAAAATTTGTTAACTGCTCAATTACATTGTAATGTACATTTTATTTCCAACATGGAAGTCTAAATGTTGTCTCAAAGCCTTCCCCAAACTGCCAGAAATAAAAGTCAGATGAGCAGAAGTGCTGCATCCCTTTTTATTTATCTTTGTTGGCATCAAATTATTCAAATTCAAGTATATCAAGTCTGGAAATACTTAAAATAACAAGTCAGCCTATAAGACCCACGATGTGTAAGTTTTCTCCCCTATGGTCCCATAAAAATACAGAGGACTTGATCTCGATGGATGCTACAGCCCTGCTTAAAATCTTTTTAATGAAAACATTTGTGAAATCTCACATTAGAAGAAGTATAAAACAGTGAGAGCTAAACATCGTGTGGAAAAAAGTACTCACTTTGTATTTCTAAAGACAAGTTAGAGGTTTTCCCATTCACTTCAATACGGTTGCAGTTTTTTGAACATTTAGCACAGCTAGTGGCAGTCAGAGGACCTGCAGGTTAAGAAACTTCAGCTGTGGAGGCTTCTGATTGGATAAATCAACAGCTAACATGTTAGCGACGCTAGCTGGTCAGTTAGCACAGAATGCTAGCAACTACAGATGAAACATTTTATGTCTGTACCGAGCTAAATGTCTGAACAATTAAAAAATTAACTCATAGAACATGTCATCATTTCCCGTATTAATCTGATGAATAAGACCCAGAGCGCTAATGAACTTAAAGGCAGCAGTAATCGTCCTGCCGGAAATCACCATGACGATCAGGAACTTCCTGTCCGTCCAGTCACATGCTACGAGGACTTTTGTTGAAGTGGAGAGTAAAAAGCACTTAGAAGAAGAAAATGTAGATTTGGCTCATAATTAAAATTCTAAATGAACTTTTCTGGGATTACTTATGAAGACACATTCATTCACAGTGGCTATGTTAGTTAATATTAATTAATATTAACATTAATTAATATTTTTTGGATGTCTTTTGTGTTTGTTTTTACTGGGTTTTTATCCTGTAATGAATGTGACACGTTATTCAATAAAATTCTTAGAGAGACCAAACACCTTTACAATTAGTAGGGTAATTATTGGAGGAGGACCACCTTAAGTAATCCCATAATTTGACATTAATAGAATAGAAATCTCTTAAGGGAGACATGAACTGGCCATTAAAAACCACCTTAATCTAAATATGAATGAACCTTAATGTAGGCCTCTAACTCTTATTTCACAGATTAAGGGCCCGCTGACTTCGCCAGTGAAGCAAAAACCTAGTTTCCACATTTAAACTGGAGGTAATCAATCAAGTAATTTAATGCACTTTGGATAAATGTAAGTAGTCTTTCCACATGTATAAGCCATTAATAACAATGTAAAGCCCCACAGACCATCCATGAACAATCTCATGTATAAATCCTTTAAAAACCCTTTAAGCTGAAAGATTTATTGGAAAAATTCATAATAATAAGTGATAGGTGTTTTGGTTTGTTGTGATAAGCAGCAGTTTTTTGCCAGAGACAAAGAGTCCACAGAGGAAAGGGAGGATTTCTGATGATCTGTTCGATCAGTGTGTTGACTTGAGAGATGGAAGGTTTTTTTGCTCTGGAGAAAACATCCAGTGTCCAGTTTTAGTTTGCTTTAGAACACCAAAGAGTCCAGTCTGTGCACGTGTTTGTGTGAGAGAAGAAGAAAACTGTTGAGGTTACATTCAATGATGCTGAAAAAAAAAAAAAAAAGAGTCCATTAAAACCTGATTTATGTTTATTTTGTGAGAAAAAATACAGAAAATTCACTGAAGTTCTCGACTAAGTATCTCTGGAGTCTGTAAAAATGTGGCGTCATTTTGTCGACCAGCGTCTTTAAAGTTTAACCTTCATAAAGATGATGTTTTATTTATGCTTTATAGTTTCAGATTCGTTTAGTTTTTGGACATTTTGGAGCAAAATTCTTCAGTTTTTCTTTTGACTTGTGATGTTTTTATTTCTCACGGTATCACCCTTTCCTTTCCCCTCTCTGCCTGCACATCGAGAACTCTGTTTCCCACAATGCTTTACTCTTTAATCTTATCTCATCATAAACTGAAAAAGACAATCCACAGTCGCCTTGCTCTGTTTTTGGGAGAAAACAAACGTCCGATCAGATTTGGTCATTTCTGAGTGTTTCTGTGTCGTATGTGTTTATATCAGTATTGTCGACTTGTTCACCAAAAGTTTTGGAGTATTGGTCCCTTTTTTGATGAAGTCACACGTGTTATGTTTTTACTTTTATTTTCTCTTTCTGTTGTTCTTGTTTGAGAAGAGAGTGGACCCTCTTCTTCTGGACTTTTTGGGACAAACTCATAGTCCATCCCGTGTGCACATGGACGCATATAAAATGTCAGTGCAGAAAAAAAGCCTCAAAAAGTTGAAGAAAAAAAAAAGGAATAAAAGAAGTGGTTGTATTTGTTCAGATTTTGTTCTTTTTATCAAGACAAAAAATACTGACACTGAACGAAGTGGACAAAGAATAAAAAGTCTATTTTTTATTCTGTATATATGGAAATCAAGATTCCAGTATGTTGCATTGCTTTGTTGTACAAATCAAATGTGCTTGTGGCATTTTTCTAATCTAATTTATTTTACAGTATTGTTTTGTTTTTGTTTTCTGCTTCACCATTAAAGTTTAAAGGATGTACACAAAGGAAATGTGTCTTTGGTCCTTTAAATCTCAGGAAAAACACCTTGTTCTTTCTCTTTTTCTGCATCAACACCTCATTTATCTGTTAACTGTCTTAATATCTCCATTAATACAGACCCGCTTTACTACTTTCACAGGAGTTTGGTACTAATTAAGCAGAAAATAATTGAAATATAGAGTTATTTTGAGGAATATGTGGTAGTAAAGCTCCACGCAGGTGTTTGGCTCTGAGTCATGTTGACATTCATAATGATATAAACCCTGCCTCTTTAAACTCACATATTAAAACTGATGCTGAGCTTTTCCAGCTTCAGAGGACGAGCGTTCAGTGTCGAGGACGAGGCGGCTGGAGCGACTCCAGTCAGCGAGGAGGAGACACAGCAGAAATTCATTTCCTCACGCCGAGGAAAAATGCAGGCTCTATTAAAGCTGTGATACACGAGGCGAGAGGTCAAAAGGTCGGCTGAAGCCCAGCGGTTTCCCTTCTCTGCCCTGTTAAACTTTAAAGCTGCTAAAAGGTGACACACCTCAGTGTTTGGTCTGAGCTACTGAAGTGAAAAGTTCTTCAGCAAGTGGAAACAACACGAGAGACGGTTCGAAAGATAATTAATCACATTTAAATGACTGATTTAGATTTGACATTTTCCTTGAGCTGGCTCAAGCCAAACACCTGCAGCAGGTGAGTCACATTTAAGGAACTTTTAAAGGTCCCATGAGGACGGAGAATGTGTTTTCCAGCGTTGTTAGTGTGGGTCTGAAGGTGAACTGCTCTGTGTTATCTATAAGAAGGCAGTGTGTGTGGACAGAGACTATATCAAAAGTGTACTACAATATTAGAAATAAAGCGACCAAGACATTCAATCATAATGCACTTGTCCATTATAGAAACGAATATTAATAACCAAAAACAAAAAAAATTTGTCCAATAAATGTCCAATGAAAGTTCATCTGCTTACAAATCCTGGTAAAAAGACACCAGACATGTTTTTTTTCCGTGCGGTTAATCCCCCCGTTAGTATTCTTTGAACCTGTATCCAGTCAATGCAAGCTACACATCAGCAACAGAATTTCCATGAGTGATATTGCGGCTTTTATTTTTTCAGACCAAATCTGGTTTTTCCGAGGTTTCGCTTCCAACATGTACACATCTGACCAATCAAAATGCATGTTGTTGACAACGTCACATTCAAAACATTCAACATGGCCGATCGTCGGATTGTCTTCGTTGCACAGACCTCCGTTTTGTATGATAAAAGAGAAAAGAACTACAAAGACGATGATTTAAAAGACGACGTGTGGAGATGATTCGTTAAGATTTATATAAAGGCTGAATGAATGGATGAGGAACAGCAAAACGATGGCGTGTGTATATCTTGCGTTGCTGTTGGCCTGTAAAGGCCTTTAGAAGTGCAGAACTTGCCTGAGAATCCTCACGTTTTTCAGTTTCCTTCAGTATCAGAGTGATCCAGTGATAGTTGTCTGTACATCCACTGCAGACAGGAGCTGCTAACAGCTGATTCACACACTGTTAAATATATACCATAAATATATGATCTGTACTTCCAACACTTAAACTATATTAGAGACAAAATCACCCGNTAACTACCAAATATTTCCAAAATACCTGACATGCTAACGTTAACCGTATGGCAAACTTAAGCGTCAGCTAACCGACACACCCAATCATGTGGCTGATCTGAGAAGCTTCTCTTTTAACACAAAACATTTCAGTTGCAGGATTTGGATGCTGGTACCAAGTTTTAAAATTATTTTAACCAACTTCTATAAGATCAACAAGCTAAAGCTAGCCAACTGCCATAGGTCAGGTAACGTTAGCAAAGAGCCAACACGGCCCAGTCCTAACTGGCTGTATGTTTGTTTTTGTAAGCACGTAAACTACATATTTAACAGTGTTAAACAATCATTCTCCGTCAAACGTTGTGGAAGTACAATTTTAATTAATTACCTATACATTTTTTACTTTCATTAGTTTCCAGTTTGATCTGGTTTGAACCGGTTCAGCCTTGTCTCCTGTTCACATTAGTTTGTATTCTGTGCACTATTTTTGGTGTAACACTGTTATTAATATTATATAACGTTATTAAACTTTGAATCCTACTAACATAGGGAAATATGTGAATCTATACATTTTTAAATCACAGTGAATGATTGAGTAGACAGTTGGTGAGCCTTAGCTCATATTAAAATAAAACATTCAAGATCACAGCGACTACTGTTGTAAAATTAAGAATTAAACAGGTTTGATATATTTTTCTAGAGTAAAGTAAAATGAATCTCAAACAACACCAGTGTTTTCTGAGCATTGGCGTGCCCTGGAGCGAGCGTCCACGTGTTGACTGACGGCTGAAGTCCGGCCTTCTGACAGGAATGCCATTAACACGAAACATCCAGCCAATAGAGGGATAAATTGGTTAAACACAGGAACAACGTGCCAATATCGACGCCACACTAACACAGGAACTCCGCTTACAGAAACATCTTGCAAACACAGAGGAAACCTCCGTTAACGCAGATTGATCGTGAAGAATATCTCGCTAACACGCCCTATTAAAACGGTAATTCTGCTACCATGCTACATTAATATTTAGTTTGTTTTCCTACAGTATGTGTTTGTGTTTGACACTTTAGGGCCACCGTAGAGTATCTGCCGTTCTTTAGTGCCATCACGCTGGGAGCTCTGATGTGAACCAAGTCTTCAGTCAGTCCATATTTAAAAACCCTGCTGCTCTCAGAAACTTGTATTTTCCACAGAAAGATCCATTAATGAGTCAGAGTTACAGCACAAAGCCAGAGTTACCTCAGAGCCAGCTTCATTCAATCACAATCTGCCTTCAGCTGCTGGCTGCTTTTAAATATCACTGTAACATGTGTTGTGGCTTTGACTACCAGGACAAAGCAGGAAACCCCAACAAACAGCAGTGTGTGTGTGTGGCGTCTCGTGAGCAGCAGTCGATTTGCATTGATGAGGTAATGGAGTGAGGTTTGTATGTGTGTGCTGTTGTGAGGAGACGTGGACAAAACTACATTTATTTTGAGAATGAAGGGGAGGAAAGTGAGTGTGTGGTTCGGGTTCTCTTTGGTCTGGTATCTGCTGCTCTGGTCTGGTTTTGGGGGAGACTCCGTCCTGTCATGAACATGTCTGATGTTATGATGTCATACAAGGACGTGGCACTCGTGAAGTGAACACACACACACACACACACACACACTTTTTTGTACTTCAGCTTTCAGTTTACATGCAAAGACTCGTACAGTAACAGCAGTCACAACCAACCAAACAAGCTCACCGAGTGTGTCGTGTATTTGATTTGAGAAGCTTTTCTGCAAACTTCTGCAAATACACGTAAAACTGAAACTGCATTTTAGATGTCCGTCTCTTATCTGACTGTTTGAACAGGCACACTTTTATTCCCACAGATATATCAATACACACCAACTCTGACAGAGGTGTGCACATGTGGAGCTGTGCCGCCTGAGGAGTTATCTCTGGAAGAAGACTACAAGAAGCCCGACGACATAAACACCGAAGGAGAGAAATCATGCACTTCACTAACAAACATCCAATCACAGAGCTTCAAATTCTTAAAGATTCTTAACATGAGATCAATCTGCAGCTCCTTTTGCTGATGTGTTTTGTTCCAAACTGCCCTGACGAACAGTTTTAATTAGTGCCTCCGACCTTCTTCCTCTTCATATTAATGGTAGCTAAGGCTGATGGGTATTGTAGTGTTTAGAGCTGCCTCCCACACTAAGTGACAGTGAGGGCTGTATCAGAGTTGGTGTGGACTGAACATGCGGACGCTTCATGCTTACGTGTCTCTGAAGTCACGCTTCTGATGGGAATTTCAGGTATGATGTTGGTGATGTGGGTCCATATTTCCTGCTCTCCAGAGGATGAACTCTCCATGTTTGAGATCTTTCCTCTAGCGCCACCCTCAGGACAAACATTACATTTTTAGCTCCGCTGCTTGTAAAACTGTATGAACAGATAAATCATCTGGATTTTATTTCGGATACATTTATGAACTCTGAAATGAATAAAACAACTTCCTGTCTATCCGACGTTGTGTGTCTGCAGTATAAATACAAGTCACTCTTAATGACGGGAGGACAGAAATGACTTGCAGATGACACCGTCCTGCCTTCACAGTGGCAAATCAAAGATCAGAGACTCATTGCTCTTCTATCTTTGTGAGGACCAAGCTGACAGTTTCAAACCTGCACTGTGAGGACCATTTTATTGATCATCGGTTCTTGAAGAAGCAGTGTGACAGCTGGGACCTGGGTTTGGGTTGAGGACAGGCATGTAGCTGTTATCTTAAGGTTGAAATTAAATGCTGGGGAACGCATTATGTAAATATGGGTCCTCACAAGTATAGCACTAAAAAATGTGGGAGTGTGTGTTTAGATCAAAGGCCACAGCCGACCACAGCGGGGTGTTTCCCTGCCAGCAGAGCCGCCGTGGTCGACCGCCGTTTGATGCTTCGCTGTTTCAGGAGGTGAGGTGTTTTCGGAGAAGACGCCGTCAGTCCGTGACGGACTTTACGTCACAAACAGAATAAATCATTTGATGCAAAGTCTGATTTTATCAGAGCAGCTTGCAGAGCCACTTACATAACTTCATGTTAATGAGCTCCAGCTGATATAATATGCTGTTGGATAAGTTTCTCAATATAAAAGTTATTTAAATGTCTTATTGTCTGATATTAATGGGCTGTTTCCCTCCTGCTTGTGCAACCTGACGTGTGTTGGATTGATTCAAAGTATATCTGGTGTAGGTTTGCTTCACTGCACACTTTTCTATAATGTAACTATAAAGAGGATATCAAGTCAGTCCAAGTCAAAAGGATAAAGTCCAGGTGACGTCACGAGTCACTGGTGTTAAAGTCAAAGTTAAGTTTTTTTGGATTTCGTCATCGTTCACACATCTTTACCAAATCTTTAGATCCAAGACAATCTCCTCCTTCAGGATGTATTAAAAGTAACCTTGATCTTGAACAACTGTGAGTCATAAACGTGCCACGAACCAAAGTACGAATCACTTTACAAGAAAAGTAAAAAAGTTCTTACCTGTAAGAAAACTTCGATAAATCCCACAAACGTACGGACGAGTTCAAATCAAATCTGTGTGTTCGAACATTTCGTGAATGAAGCTCAGTGAGTTCAACTGCCTTTTTTTTTTTT